>DWJZ01003576.1:0-16786 GCA_018249125.1 Asbolis capucinus
ATGTTTAGGCGTAATCAAAGTATGTACTTCTCAAGTCCATACCGTAATTCCCTGCACTATGTACTTAATAAGGTTCAGTGAATATACTTTGCGTAAGAGTTCTGTTATATTCTTATTTTGCGATTATATCCAGAATTTGTCAATTGATTATTATTGATTGAATTTGGAATATTTTTTATTTAATAACACAATGGATATAATTTATAATAGAAATATATACCTAACATGACTAGATTGATGAAATTACTCATAAAGTGTGAGGACGTTGTTTATTAAATTATATTTAGAATGTTTAACAGTATGAATACTATTGCTTTTGTTTGATTTTCAAATGCGAGAGTGAAACTGACACAATATTTTTAAATTCCAAATGTATGCACTATTTGTAACATAACAAACAGCCTCGTACTCAACCCTACACATAAAAAGCCTTAAACAGTACGCTGTAAGGTTTATTTTAGTTGCTAAGGCCATGACAAATGTGTGAGATTACGACGCGTTCATTTATAAAGAGTTTGCGTACTCGCGCGTTTTCATTCTATCCGTACTTGTTTAGACTCCATACTTTTAGAGACTCCTTATTTATTATAAAGTCTCCATACTCCTAAATACTTGATACGGAATAGGCGTCAATCCGTTTTGCCGAATACTTAGTCTTGAAACCTGTTTACGTAAATACGTCTCACCTCTATAGGAGACTGTCACTGCCACAATCTGGTGACAATAGTCAGATTGTCAAAGTTATGTTACTTTAATTATTAAACCAGTTCTAATAATTAAATTTAATAATTCACCTAACACAAATAATGCACGTATAATACAATAACAAATACTATTTCTTGATAAAATGACTACAAGACTATTAGCTTTAAAGAATGCGGTAACAATTTTCAAGCCGACACCGTTGTATCAAAATGTTACTTTTAACCTAAAACAAATTAGCACTACTTCAGTTGCTTATGTAAATTTTTTCAATAAACGTAAGTAATCTTACCGGGGCCCAGTACTTATATTTTACTCAATTTACTTACCAGTTAATAACATTCTTTTTTTTTTCATTTTTAGTGCCAGCTGATAAATTATGGAAGTCTGTCACATCAGTAAGTAATGCGGGTGCCAAAAAGGGTCGTGGTAAAGGCGCAGGTCGGATTCGAATCCGAGATTTGAATCGTGGCCAAATTTTAGGGGTGGGGCGCATCAATATGTTGTGGCCGGGTCTCTCTGCTCCAGTTATTAGAGGAAGGGAGCTCTTGAAGCAACAGCGCTTACCAGATGATCCTGAGAGGTACTTGATAAAAAATTTAAGTACTTACTATAAGTAATCTTGATACTCAATCTTGATAATCAGGTTACTCGCAACAATAATGTAAAAAGTGCTGAACCTTAATCAACAGGAAATGAGAGTCATGATTAGGATACTCACTGGACATTGCAGGCGTAATAAATACTGCAATGAGGCAGTGGGAATGACAATGCACATACTCAGTGTGTGCGCGACACTGTCTCACTGTAGAAATTGTTTTTAGTGAAACACCTAATCCTGCCTGAGAATGTCAGGGGTCTGGAACCCAAGGACATCCTATGATTCCTTGCAACGGTAGGCCTTGGCGACCAGATATAAATCTAATGGGTCTGGTCACAATAGATCAAATATGGATGCAGTGGCTTTTGAGTTAATGGTCTTTACTCATTTTTCAAATAATAATAACCATTGTCCTTTATTACACTGATGTAAATTTTTTTTTCAAACTCAAGCTTGACACATACTTTAAACACACAAACATAATTAAACACTTAGTACAGTTTAAGATGGATAAATTATATGTTTGGATACGCAAATTAAAATAACTACAAATAATAATTAATAGGTAGATTAATAGTCATATCTATTTTATTAAAATAGAGTTAAGTCACATTTGAAACCAAGTGATAATAATTTTCTCATTATTTTGTATTTTTGTGCAATACAATTACAGAAAACAAACAACCCACATAAATGTAATATATAATGTGTTAGTGACTGCATTTATGTACATTTTATATTTTTATATACATTTTTCAAAGTAAAGAGTACTCACATTTATTATAATTTACACTACCCTAACTATCAGTATCTGTCAAAGTTTTGATAATGTTTCCTGTCCATGATGATGACAGTTTAAAATCGAAAGTTACATAAAGTCTGTGGTTTCAATTATAGCATTTGTTGCATTCTAACACTGCTATTTTCTAGAATGGAGAAACTAATTAAACTAAGGGACTCTATGACGAGGTTTCGACGTCTTAGATTAAGTCCTATTGAAAGGGGCTGGTCTGGTGCTAGAATGCCTGGGCGTAGTATTGGGCCCCCTGATCCAGTAGGAGATGGTAATATATAATTTTTTTAGCCTAAAATATATTCTTGTATTCTTTTCTCAATTTTATTTTCTTGTGTAGGAACAGTATATAATAACTTTCTCATATTCTGTAAGTTTCTGTGAAGTTGCTGAAATAATCACAAAATGTATATATGTCTAACAATTTATGTGAAAAAGAATTTCATACTTCTGTTTATAATTTGCAGAGGAGTTTATTGGTTTTGACACAAAAGTCCTTCAGCTTCGGTCTTTGCTCTTGATGAAAGGAACACTTGGACGAACAAGAAATTACCAGGCTATGGTAAGGAAAATCGCAAAGAGATAATAGTTTCAAAAATTAACTATAAGGTGTATTAAAGCCATGTTTTAAAGTATATAAATAATTTTTTTGTAACTTTTTACAAATAGCAGTTTGTATATGTGGATAATGACAGTGTGTATATGGATTTACTGAGAATGTTCTTTAAACCCTAAATTTTAATATTTCTGTTGAATTTGGCCAACAGAAACAGTAAATTAATTAAAAATCTAAAATTATATTACAATATCATTATAAATGTTAAAATTGTAGGTTGTGACTGGCAATGGGCAAGGCTTAGCCGGATTTGGTCTTGGAACAGCTAAGGAAGCAATGGCAGCACTTAGAAAAGCCAAAAATAGAGCTGGCAAAAAATTGATGCATTTTGAAATATATAACGGACATACAAGTAATTTTCTTTTTAATGCATAGTGGAATTTGAAGGGTAAAGAACATGGTCAGATGATAATATTAATTTATAATCTAATTCTTTTCAGTATTTCACAATTTTTATACAGCCTTTGGAAGAACAAAAATTTACGTGAAACCAAAGAATGAAGGGCATGGTCTCCACGTCCATAGAGCAATAAAAGAAATATGCCAAGCAATCGGCATCAAGGATCTATTTGCTAAAGTGGAAGGCTCTATAAACTTACAACATATTGTCAAAGCATTCTTCATTGGCTTATTACAACAGGTGTGTAGTATATTTCTTATCTATTTTACCTGCAACCTGTACTCCCGATCCTTGTAATTTATATCCTAATATATCTTGAATTAAAATTATATCTTATTCATATCCCAATTTACTTTGTTTATGGTTGTTTACAGATACAAATGATTTCATGTTACTTGCAGATTTTATTCTAAATCTTGTTTAAGACAAGAAGAAAAAAATAAATTGACCTTATGGACAATAAGGCCTACTTATACTCATCTCAGGTATATTGTTTTCTTGCAGAGAACTCATCAGCAACTGGCAGAAGAAAAGAAACTTCACCTTGTTGAGTACAGAGCTGAAAACGAATATTACCCTAAGGTTGTGGCGAGTCCATCAGTAGTGAGAACGAAGGACGACATTGACAAAGACGAAACAATGGATTTTGTGCAGTATGTCATGAATGATAAGGTCATTTTAAAGAGAAAAAAGTTCCCCAGATTCTATGAGAAGATGCCCCACTATCAGGTATACCTTAAGAAGTATGAAAAATACAGGAATCACGAAAAAATAAGACAAAATCTTAAGGTGGAGTTTGGAGAGGTAAAGAGCTTCCTTAACGACAGGTATCCTGAAGAAAGAGTGGAAAAGGAGCTTTAACAGTGTGCTTACATTTATTGTTAATGTTATAGGGATTATAGTAAAAAACAAATAATTCAGATTGATAGTTTTTTATTTACTTAGTACTACAAAAAGAATGTTTGGTTTGATTACATACAAAATTTTCTGATCTACATATTCTCAAAGCCTTTAAAGTGTTTATTATAGGAATTATCATTTTATAAACAGTCCTAATGACATCTAAATTGTTACACAGATACTTAATTATCACTTTTGAAACTAATATTACATAATCAATGCAAAAATAAACCACATTCTTGTCATGGCACCCAATTATCATTCCAATTTTTTTTTAATTAAGTAGTAAAAATATTTACATTTTTTAATTATTCTTTCTTACACAATACTATAATTTGTATAAAGCCGCTAAATGCTCTAAAATGCAATACCAATATTTTAAAACAAGCACCATTTATAATTTTAAATCAATGTTTTAAAAGCGAGTCACAATGATCAAGCGAATTGTACTCGATTATTTAGAAATATGAAAAAGTTGTCATTCTTTGAAAGTTTTGTACTTTCGTATATAAAGTATTATCACATAGAAATTTATTCACGAATACAATGCTTGTATTCATTAAAATATTGCCATTTTTGTTAACTTTTATCATAAATCATTTGATGTAATAGCTGTTGAAGCTAATGGCTGGCTGTAATTACAAAATATATTGTAAAATAAATATAAATAATTTAATAGCTATGTAAAATGTAACTCCTTATATTACACATAATATTGCAGTCATAGAAATGAATCACAATTCGGTCAGTTGAACTGAGCAATCAACTAAATCCTAAATGAACCAACACCTCTGAGTATCTTGTTGTTGCGTAGAGATCGGCTAGTGTTTCTAGTCTGTTGTGTCTGAAATTAAATTTAATATTTTTTATATAATCATTTGTACATCATCTTTTTTTTTTATAATTTATTAGTGCTTGACTACAATCCCATCGGATGGTAAGTGGTGATGTAGTCTTAGATGGTAAACTTAGAAGAAGTATATTCACTCTTGTCTTAAAGACGCCTTCATTATACTTGAGCGGCACACAAACGCTAGCAACTTATTCCAATCCTTCGCAGAACGCCATACAAAGGACGAGGCGATCTACATAATATTATATTCAAACGCTTATAAAGTACCAGCTTTATCCCAGAAAAATTATAAAACGCTAGAAAATATATATTATTATTTTTTGTGCATAAATATAGTTTTTACGTTTTATGTTCGATGACCGTGAATTTCCATACAAATTTTCATCCTCTATTTCGACTTCTGTCGCAATAAAAACGAGTCTTACGCCTCTAGTGTTCTCTATGCCACGATTTATGACGTCAAAGATTTTCATATACTGCAGTAAACGTATCAGTTACAACGAAATTAATGTCCAGCAATTGCTTATAGTGTAGTAACGCGGCTAACATTAGACCAACTATAAAAATAATATTTATTTATTTCAGATCAGGTCCATATTTACAACAATCATATTAAACAAAAATAAAATAAAATTAAGAAATAATTTTATCAGATTTAAAATGACATTCTTTCAAATAAAGCTATACAGCAAAAAAAAAATCACACCTACTTAAAATCAAAATTACATTAGACAAAAATTTAAATTATAAATATCTTGAATAGAAGTAGTCCTAGTCGTACCTGCGTTGTGGTTGGGATGCCGCCACTTGTCAGCGTGGTCGCGCGCGGAGTGCGGCGCGAGCGCGGCCCGCACGCCGCCCAGCACGTCGGCGGCGCCCGCGGCGGCCAGCGCGAGCGGCGCCACGGCCGCGCCCGGCAGCGCGCGCAGCACGCCCGCGCCGCGCCCCACGCGCGCCGCCGCCGCCATCGACGCCGCCTGCTCCGCGAAACCCTGCGACGACAATGTCACTATAGTATCTCTATAGTCTTATAAATGCTCTACACGATTCATAAAAAAACCATAAAATGCACTATGCATTAGTGACAGTTTCATACCGTGCAATGAATACAAAATGAAACCTACATAAGAGACCCTGAGCCCAATAATGAGACAACTACGGCTAGCAGTATGTGTGTACGGGTTACCTCTCTGACGGTGGTAAGCGCGCTGGCCACTCCCTCCCGGATGTCGGCGGGGTGTCTGGCGGGGTCGCGCCGCCGCCGCCGCCGTCGCTCGCGCCGCTCGTACACCTCTGGCAGCTGTAGCGCCGGGCTCGGCGTCAGCATATCGAACGCTGTTTCCGCCGTCGCCTTACACGATATTACAATTGTATTATATTATTTGTTGTATAATTTACTTAACAAATTTAAACGCCGTAATAAAACTCCCTCAGTTTTATCAACGATAAGAAAGTGGAGTATGTCATGACAATTTGAGGTAATGTCAATATTGACAAATCACAAATTATGCACATAGTTGAACGTTTACAGTAATGTCAAAATGATGAATCGAATTACTGTATACAAGTCACCTGTATAAGATGCAGCAGCCTGGCGGTGATGTCGAGCGCAGCGACGGCGGTGCGCGCGGTGAAGGAGGCGGCGCCGCGCCGCAGTCCGTGCACCAGCCGTCCATCACGCCGCCACTGCTCCACCGGCAGCCACACCAGGTCGCGGATGCCTGTTACTGGGAGAGATATATACATATATATATTTATATAACAAATAAGATGAACAGATTAAAATAGTCATAAGAGTGTTCGGTGAATCACCAAACATCCGAGTCAGCAACATGTCACATGTGGGTGTGGACGACCTACATACATCTCTGGAGATGCGGTCGTCTCTCAATCGGTCCATCATCCGCGTCGCTCAAATAAATGATCATACAAACATTGTTGCACTCAGTTACTTTGATGTAATTTAGAAATATTCGTAAATTTTTATATATCATTCTAATCTATATATGTATACTTGGTGCATTTTTGATCTGGAATAAATGTAAACAAACCATAAAAAATATTTTGTAGGGTTTTCCCCAACTTACATAAATGAGATTTTTTCCACTAAACTACTCATTATATTTATGAAAATAAGTTATTAAATTAAGTATTGATCAAAGAACAAGTACAAACTACAAATAAATATGATCATACCAGTTACACAAAAAATTACAACACACAACATCATTCACAAATTCATACTCTGACATCCTTAATTTCCATAAAGTAGTTAACAACCTTTCAACGTATTGAATTATTATTTATTTTCGTTTTAACACACTTTATGCATTTGTCACCAAACAAATAGCATGATTTACAAATAAAAGTATTTAAAAATGTAATGATACAAAAGAAATAAAAACTTATAAAACAAGAAAATTTTTAATTCTCGTGTTTGTCACAGGTTGCTAGGCAACAGTTTGATATTAAACATTCCACATCGAATTTGCACTGAGTATAGTTATCGTTACTCTATCATCGTCAACCGCTCAACTACTTACTGCCAGACTACTAGGTGCGCGGCCATCTTACATATATAATCTCCGGCAGTGTAATCTGTTATCCTGTCCAAAATTCTCAACGCCACCGCAGACCATGATCTACGCAACTGTGTCGTAATATCATCGCGATGAATATTATATTGTGAGTACCCGTAACATGGTCTACTGAGATATCTTTATTATTTATTATTGCACTTGAAAAATACTTTTTAGGTTACTCGACGAATGGTAAAATGGGATGTTTGTTTTTGTCGTTTTTTTTTGTGGTGCAGAAATCCTTTTTTTTGGAAATCGGTGTCAAAATTTGTGGCAGTAGCATAATATGATGAATTTAAAAGTAAGACGACTATAAACCATACATAGTGCGTTGCCTGACTTGGTCGGCTTTTTTATAATCTTACTGAGTTGCAGCAGGGAGTGCATGGGTCCAATGCCGCTGAGCAGGCCGGGCAGCTGGTGCCGCTTGATATCCGACAGCCACTCGTGCAGCGCCCACTGCACCAGCTTCTCCAGCCCGAGCAGTCCAAGCCTGTGAAAACATTATTTCATTGTGAACAAGGAAATAATAATGTTTACATGTATTTATATATATTTTACCACACAGAGACACAGATGAAACAACCCTGGGTGGAGAATATAGAGATCGTACCCATGATATGCTTAGAAGAAGTAGCTGAACTGTATCTGGCAAAACATAAGAACAATCAATCAGGTTTTATACCTACAATGTAGTTGAATAAGTCCAAATACTTCCTGATTTGTGTGTCTCCTCCTCAATATAAGGAGAGACCCATGCCCAGTGGTATCCATTAGTGAGTTAAGCCAGCCCATACTCACTTATAATCGAGTCTCTTGAGTGTGAGCTCGGAGCAGTTGAGCTGTCCGAGCCCCATGAGCAGGCCGGCGACGGGACCGGCCGACAGGTCCACGCGCTTGCCCACGTAGTCCAGTCTGATGGCCACTTCCGGGGAGAACACCACGCGTCTGATACATATTTTGAAATTGTTTATTTGATGTTGGTTTTAACTAACATTTCATGAAAGTTTACTACACCATCGGTTCAAAAAATTTCTATGACAAGTAATATGAGAAAAACAAGTAGATATCAGAACAAAACAGAGAAAATAGGTCTCTCGAATGGGAGGCCTTGATTTAAATACTAGGCTCACTTCTTCATTTTCAAAGGTATGTACGTTTTACAAGTTAATTAACACTGGCTTCGGTGAAGGAAAATATCATGAGGAACCCTAACACTCCTGTGAGTTTCTCACAGGATGGGGAGGTTCTCGACTCTTACCATTAGATGTAAGCATGTAAAAGCTATATAATGTTAATAATAATTTCAAGAATGCTCGGATATAATACACAGCCAGTTTCATTCAAGTTTGATCCCGAAAAGATGACATTGCATAGATGAGGAGTTTCTTTCGCTGTTCTTTCCCTTCTTAATTAAGGCACCCAAATGGTGGTAAATTCAAAATATTTGATATTCATTAATATTTTTAAAAAGTAGGGTCTGTCCACGGCTTTTATAAAAGTGTATTTCTGACAACCTATCCTTGGATCAAATTTCATTCGAATCTGTTCAGTGGTTTTTGCGTGAACGAATAACAAACATCCTCCATCTTTTATCCATCCTCTTAAATTTTCGTATTTATAATATTAGTAGAATTAAAAAAAAAACTATTTAAAGAACCTGAAGTATATAGGTGAGTCGTCAACGGGATCAGCGTCGATGGCCTGTTTGGCCGCGGGCTTCTCCTGCAGCCCCAACTTCTGGAAGTCCTCCTCCAGCTGGATCAGGTTCTCCGACACCAGCCTCTCCGCTTCGTACTTCTCCATCAGCGGCTCGTCATTCGGGATCACTGAGAACATATCAGTCTCTATTAGTTTGCCAGTTTCATGAAGCCAACAACATTGTGACAAAATATTGACGTTGCAACAAAGGTCAAGTATTGTAAGAAAAAAACGCCTCATAGTTACCAGTGTCGTTGAGCGAGAGGGCATCAGCGTCGCTGAGCGAGGTGGGTGTGGGCGGCGGGTCGCGCAGGTGGCTGGCGATGCTCATGACGGGCGGGCGGTGCGTGGGCGTCGTCTGCCGCGACCCGCTCGACTCCGTCGACAGGCCGCTCACACTCTTACTGTCCTCGTCTGCGGAATCATGATTATTGTAGGATTGTATCTATTCCGAAAGAATTTTTTACCATACGAAGTTGGCACCGGTTGTTGGTAAGCATTATTTTCGAAACGTACTGGCATTAAGCCAGTGGTAACCGGGGGAAAAATGTCCAAAGGAAATAGAGTGGTATGTTTTCAATCATAAGGGTAAAGCGAGATCAAGGACTGACTATAAGAATATGCAAATAGTATTGATCCAACTTTTTCTTTGTTCTTATTGTGAAATTAAAAAAATATTTATTTACTATACATTTTATTAAGCTATTAAGGTATCATCAAGCCATCAGAATGTTTTTGTTGCCTACCACGTTATAGAATTCTATGCTGTTGTAACCACATATAAATTTTATTAATTATAAATAAAGTTAATCAAGTGTTTTCCAACAATAAAAAAATTGTTTACACGCACACGCAGAGGCACAATGCGTGTACAAATGCTTACAAAGTGTATGTATAATCACTAAGATGTTTTCTTGATATGGTCTCACCAGCAGCCTCATCAGTGCCGAGCTTGGAGAAGAAGCCGACGAGGAAGGCGAGCGTGTCCTGGTCCAGGTTGAACCGCAGCGGCAGCAGCGCCACCTTCAGGCAGCACTCCTGCGCCGCCAGCGCCGCGTCCGTGCGCAGGTGGACTGCTTTTATTATCAGCTGTGTCAATTGTTGCCGTGTTAGACTTGATGGCTTATGACTCGTCGTGGAATCACGTACTTTTTATATTTATACAGACTTTAGTCAAAGTTTTATTAGTTAGGTGTCGACACAAAAGGTTAAATGAAATATAATAAAGGGAATAGGTTTACGTTTACACAATTTATAAGTTCTCAAACATTATTTTAATTTGATGATTACCACAATTTTTGCGGGTTCTATTCTATTCTATTTCTTGTTTTTACACTACACGGCTCGCATACCCAATGAGGTTAAAAATATAAAAATAATGCGTTAATGTTTTCTTTACTTAAATCACTATTGTTCTATCAACAAAGTTGCATTGGTTACGCTGTAAGCTATAAATAATAAGTCATGTGTTGTAAAATAGTTACACTTTATAGCTGTAAGTTTTACGTACCATATGAGCATTCTTTCTCTCCGGTTCGTCCTTGAGCTTGTACTGACTGAGCAGCTTGTTGATGTCGCTGCAGACAAGCCGGTCTAACACTTCGATCTTTGTGATCGCCAGAGTTTGTCGGGAAGCTTGAGTGCCACCTGGGGGGTATACTTCGTGCTGGAATTTAACCTGGAAAAAAATAATTGAGCATTATAGTTTTTTGGGAATTAATAATAACTATTGACTTAAGCCAGACTTAGTTTAATCTATTAAGGAAACTTAAAAATAATGTCGATTTCCTGACATCAACACCGTAAGCAATCAATTGCTTACGGTGCAGTGGTCTTTTGTGGGACTCAGTGTAAATTCTTATATTAAGGTGGCGTCCATTTTTGTTTTATACATAATATATTCAAGAAGCATATTAAATACGAACGACGAATGAAATACGTACGAATTGCCTCGTGCACCCAGAATGTCACCTTAGTGTAATAAGTATACAAAATCTGCATTAATAAGTGATTTAAGTTATCTGTAAACATGATGTCTTTTTTTGTTATAAACATCCGCAGAATTTCTGGTGCTGGTATATTGTTGTGAGAGATGATCATCATGATGATCATCCTTGAGTGGCCCCGGCTGCATGGAGTAGAACTTAGGGTCCAGAATCCAATCCTAATGTTCAGTTAATCCAGTGTTCAGGGAGCTGGCCGAAATCCCCGACATCTACCTGCCAACAATCCTTCTTTCTGCATGTATTAGTAAACATCTAAGTAAACATGATGTTACCTTGGTAAGACAGAGCTTGACACAGGTGTGGTGGTCGCGGTGCGGACCGCCGCGGGGGCGGGGCGGCGCAGGCGGCGGGGCGCGCGGCCGCACGCGCTCGGCGCCCGCCGACCAGCTGACGCCCGTGCGTCGGTACGCCACCGCCGCCGCGCGACTACACTCGTACGGCTCGTAGTCCTTGCTACGTCTGATGCACAATCTATTCATAATATTTTATCCAGGGGCCAATGTAACCTTAGGAGGGTTTGCATGGGGAAGGATGGAGATGGATGAGGAAGGTAGTCTCGTATATGATTTAACGATTTTCAACTATTAAAATAAACTGTAACGACGGAATACATTGAAATGCTGTAAGTAAAATAAAAATAAGTAAAAAATGTTCTTAGACTAATATCGTCGCGTATACTAAACATTTTAAAAGCAAACGGGTACTCACGATCTGATTATTATTATATTGATATTTTGAACCAGTTGCATGGGCCATGGTCACGGCAAGTATTGCCGTTTGAAAACAAGTATTCAATAAAGAACAAAACTTCATGAAAACTAAATTTATTTTCGATTTTTTCAAACATTAAGTTTGACCGTTGACCAGTATTGAGGTGAACCTGTACGTATATGGTTTTTGACGTGATGTGTCTCCCACTTAATTCCATAAACATATGTAGGTATGAACCCGCTCTCGTACGTACGTATAAGTATTGCGTATAAATTATTAAAATGTGCTCACTAGTCTCAAAGTAAAGCTCCCACATACAAAGCAATAAAAAATAATGGTCCCTAACAAAGTCGCCGTATCCAAAAATAAAAAATAAATCTAAATTAATATTCAACGTTTACACTTGGCTTCGATAGAATTTAATTATTATTTTACCTAGGATTAGTGTACTAAGTAGTATACGTACTTATTAGCAGTGGGCGACCCTTGGTTCCGCACATCTCCCTCTATAGTGACAGTCTTCTTGGAGGGCGCCGGCTCGCCCGCCTGCCGGAAGTCCGTGCCGCCGAACATGTGCCACGTCAGACTCATCTCACATAGTGTATACCTGTGTATAAAAATAATTATCAAAATCTAGAACACTACTTTTAATCAAAATGCTCAGGTACTCCTTAGTTCGATATTACAGCTTGTAACTTGTACTTCATTATCTATATTTACATTAGTTGACAGACTACAAAACTACATACCGATAGTATTAAAACCAGCCGTATATTAGCCCAGATTAATAACTGACAGACTGACCAAAAACCGTATAATTGTGTTGATGTATTTAATTTGAACACATTTTATTTCGCCACGGGTCTCGCAATACTTCGAAATCGCTACAAATAATATTTATTTTTATCAAGCGCATAAATACCATTATTTATGGTTATATCTTCGATACAGATGGACTTCTATACAAACTTTCATCTCTTATCCCTACCCTTTTCAAGTCTTTCTCAAACTCAAATGGATTGGGGGTTATTCTGTAATGTGAATATTTTTTCAAAATGTTGATTCGAGGGCACTCTTAATAGCCAGATGAAACATGGAATATTTTTTTTACAATAATCTAAAATCATGGTCTGTTTTTCTGACTGAACGCATCCAATCCGTAGATGGCTTCCCAGATTAACATTTAGGATACTTTTTGACCCAAATAATTGCAGGGTAATAATAAGCTGCGGATAAAGCAAGTTTATAAAATTTGTAAAGATTAAACTTTTGGCAAGTGAATTTATAATACCTGAGCACTGGCATAGGGAAGGTTTTGGGCGCCTTGAGCACGTCGGTGCGGGCGGCGGGCACGGCGAAGTGGTTGTCGGCCATGTGCACGGGGCCGGGCCCGAGCCACGTCACCGCCGGCTCCTCCATCTCGTCGTCCTGCGCGCGCGGCTGCTCCACTATGCAGTACTCGTCGTCTGTGTTGCCGCCGTCGCCGGTTGATTTTACCTCAATTTAAAATACATAATTCTAAAGTTCGTCTACTACTGAGCACGGGCCTCTCCACCATAAAGCTACGGAGGCCTCTTTACATATTATAATATGTATATATACCTAAGTCCCCTCACCCAGTCTGTCTGTTCGCGACAAATTCAAAATCTAGTGCCATAGAGCGGTTCTCGAGGTTTTAGTCTATAATTAGTTATATAACCATATATATGTTTATAATTATATATTTATAATTGACCATATACATTCGTTATATTGTTTAATTTAGCTATATTTTGTTTTAATAATGTGGTTTTTACTACTTTTATTTTTCGTGTTGCTCTTAGCACCTATCTTACATTATCTCGCCAGCACCCAGGGCTGCCTGATAGAGAATGCTAAAAGGCATTAAGTGTGGCCCTTGTTTACAGTTCTATGTGGTTAAGGTTTTGTGTAAACTGTTTGGAATATGATGATAATTGGAGAGAAATTCAGAAAAAAATCAAGCCATCTATAACATAACACGCGAGCGAATCCGCGGGCAGGCCCTAGTATATTGTAACCCACTGGTGGAAGGATTATTTTCATCTAACAATAACAACGGGAAAGTCAAAAGTCAAAAGGACTAAAACTGAAAAGGGCCCCGACAGGGCTAGGACTATCGACGGCTATACGTGCCCTTCAATGCACGGAAAGTCTTAACTATGAATGTTTTACTACTAACGGTCACCTGTCCACTTACTAACCACATCCACTATTACTCAGCCAATCATTAACAATACAGAAGAAGCAACATGTAGTTTAAAAAAATTAAACTTACTTTTTTACGTTTACTTTTCCGTGGTGTAGTTTTGGGGGTAGAGGTTGGGTCACCAAGTTCTTTAGCAACCTGAGCGATGGGCGGCTTCGACTCCTGGCTGTCTTCCATAGAAGGGTTTGGTTGGAATTCCTCATGCTCCATACTCCTAGGCTGCGAGTCCAAGTCTATGGCTTCCGAAGATATCCTCTGCTTCATGTTCTCGTCGGGGAAGAAAAATACTTCTACTCCCTCTTTCTCCGTCGAACTGTGAAGCTCATCTTCTTCCACTATAAACAAATATCGAATAGCGCTAAAGATTGATGACTGAAGAAAAAAATAACAAAATAGCATGCAAATGCGGGAAGGTTCTAGAGCTAAGGTAATGCGCTTTACCAACTAAGACTACATCGAATACCTAAGAATACCTGATCAGCTGCTATTAGAGATAATGAAAAATTGCCAGATGAAGAGGGGGGTCTGTTTATACTCCACGCGGACATAGTCGCGGGAAAAGCTAGTCACATTATAAATCATTGAACAGAACAATATCTGCTGGTTCAAATAGTAATTAATAGTTTAGTATTCTTACTTGTATTGTTGGGGCTTTCCTTCATAGCTTCGGCCATAAGGTCGTTGAACTGCTGTATCTCGCTCGGTGACAGTTCTCGTATTTCTTCTATAGGCCTGTCTTCAAGACCTGGAACAGGAATTCATCGAGACTGAATTTATGATAACTGCAAAAGTGATGACACAATTGAATTAAATTCTTTTGTAAATTACCTTTTTGCCTATTCAATTCTTCTTCCTTCTGCCTTTCTTTTACCTTTCGAGATCATAGATAGAATACCATACGCAGCCATAAGTATTAATAACAATATATATTGATTACGTGCTCAATATACACCAACGACCCAGCCAGAGTCCCCTGCACGTGTACCAACATACATATGTTTACCCCCATCCCAGTACCCCAACGTACCCACGAGCGGCTCCAGCGGCTGGTCGGAGCAGATGCTGGTGTGCCGCGAGCGGTCGCAGGGCGGTTGCGAGTCGCCGTCGGCCGCCGCGTACGTCAGCAGCCGGCACAGCGCCGACGCCGAGTCCCAGCACGTGTACAGGTTCACCATGTTGTTCGACGCGCTCAGGTCCACTTGGGGCTGATCGTTTGACTAGAATATTGTTATAAATCACAAATAACCACTTAATACAATACAATATTCTTTATTGTGCACACAAAGAAAAAACCTGAAAGTTACAGATACAGCGAGATTACATTATAATACACAACGGGCGGTCTTATCGCTGTAGTAGCTTCCAGACAACCCTTTGGGTGGAGGACACAGTATATATTATAATATTAAGACCCTTCACCGCGTCTGTATGTCAGTTCCCCATAAACTAAAAATCTACTGAACAGATTTTAATGCGATTTCAACAATAGCTAGAACGATTCCCGAGGAAGGTTTTAGTGTATTATACCAAAGGTTTTGTCTAAATCATTTGGAATATGACTAGCGGGTAAGTTAGAGAAAATCACGCCATCCATAACAAACGATGCAAGCAAACCGTAGTGTACAATAAATTATATATTTTCACTCATGAAGGGCGTTCAAGTATTACATAACTTAAGTTACTGCCTTCAAGTTTACTACTTCTACTTTACTTTTAGTTTATAAAACGTAAGTGAATAATCAGCACTGCATCGACCTTTTTAAGTCCTCATAGGTTCCTGGTGACTTCGGGGAAGAACACACACACTAGGATAACTGGATTTTTGGTTGGCGAGAACGCTTTTTCGGCGCCAGGGAGGGAAAGGATGGCAGTGTTGCCACACGCAAAATGGTCCATTTCTTTATGATTATACAGTAAGTATTTAATACTGTAACTTTTAGTTATTTAATTCGTTATTAAGTTATTTAATAACTAAAGAAACTTACCCCAGTTGCCTTATCCTCCATTCGCAGCGACAGCTCAAACAAGCCAAGTTCGACCACGCACACATAGTCTCTATGCACGTCGGGGTGTCTGTCGTCATCGAGTCGCACGGGCCCGTGCGTCGGCCCGCCCGCCACGTGCGACAGGAGGAGCGAACACTCCTGCGCTAGGAACCTGAGGTACGACGTGTTCGTCTCCGGGATCAGGTTGCTCGACATGCTGAAGTTGCCCAGGGTCACCACAGTTCGTATCGGGAGGTAGAGCGGCCTGGGGATGAATGGCAGGATAAGTAAATAAAAAAATATATAAATAATTTGAAGTTGGTTTTTATAATTGGGAATAGAATGTATTCAAAATATTTATATTCTAAAATATCTTAACATTCGGATCGAAAGATGTTTTTGAAATAGTTAATTAACGGATAACAAATTTCCCTAATAAATTCTTACTTATTTAGGTTAAAATCTTTGGACACTATCGCTGACCACAAAATTCGGATAAATTATTCGACACTTGGGTGACCATTGATCTACATATATCTATAAAAATGAATGTGTATTTGTGAGTTTCTTTGTCCTATATAGACACTGAAATGGTAGGAGATAGAGCACTAATATCCTTAACTTTGTTCAGAATTCTTTGGAAAGGTTTTGGTACAAAAATTATATCGATCGGATACATGGTTGATGAGTTGATGCGTAACAACGCACGCTG
>DWJZ01003577.1:0-16785 GCA_018249125.1 Asbolis capucinus
TAATTTTCCGGCGAATATTCATGGCGATATATTTGGAAATGTAGCCTTTCAAAAGGATTTGAAGAGTGTCTCTTTTTATGTAATTAGTGTAACATGTTTTTATAAATCTTTAATATAACATCGTCTGCATAGCACATTAGAGAATCAAAATCAATCACAATTTTTATGTTAAACAGGTAACTGAGAAGACGGATCCCGTGATAATTACTGATCACAGCTACTGGGCATTAGCAGTACCCAGTGGTGGACTATGGCCTTAACCTTCTCATTCAGAGAAGAGACCCGTGCTCAATAGTGGGCCGTGATGGGTCGAGATGATGATTATGTGAATGTATAGAGGTTTATTGTTACAAAGAGACTAGGTGAATATAGGCTAATTTTATTACGAAGAGTTGTGGATGGGGTTGAAATAAGGGATGATATTTATACGGACCCTGCTCTTGTGCGGATTGGTGAAGATTTTTTTCCGAATTACCGAAGTTACACGTAACCAAAACATAAATTGTGTATATGAATTTGGTATAATATGATAAAACTTTTGTTCTAGGTTTTTTAAGTTAGCTACGGGGAATTGAAACAGAGTATCAAAACTATTCAACAAGCATAGTCTCGGGAAATAGCTTGGAAAATATAAAATACATAGTTTGCACGACATGATGATGAACTTATTTACCTAGACTAACTGTGCTTCGATTTGGTATAGCTGATGCACGTTGTTCACATCTATTCTGTATCTGTGGAGTGATTAAAAATAATAAACACTATATTCAAATTTGATTAGCCGTTTCTAACTAGCGTGCACAAACATTCAGACAAATTGTTAAATATTGCTTAGGGTTGTATAGCTTCTAAATTATCTTCTGTGTATGTCGAGACAGTGAATAGCTTAATTTGGATGAGACGTCCCACTTTCTCTTACAAAAATTCACGACAGGAAAATCGGTGTACATACAGTACCCCGGGAAACGTCATGGTAGGACGCAATTTTTTTTTCACGCACCACGCAAAAATTCCTTATGACCGTATATGAAAATAACATATTATATTACAATAAAACATAGAAGTAATGACAGCATAGTGGTTAGAACGTTGGTCTCCCGAACGAGATCTCGAAACCTGCACTCCTAAGAGTTCTCCATGAAAGTTCACGAAGGCGTGTAAGTTGACCATCCGCATTTGACCAGCGTGGTGGACTATGGCCTGTGCCCCTCACACTATGAGAGGAGTCCTAAGTCCTAAGTCCAGTAGTAGCCCAGTAGTTATATGTCGCAATGGTTATTATAATAAAAAAAAACATATTATACGAAACGGATTTACCACACCAGAAACAATAGTTCCGAAAACAATAAACCTGTAACCAAATTAAGGATTCCTTTGCGAATATCATCTGGTGAAAAGGAGGCCAAAATTACCTTGAGCCGTGATTTGAATTTATTACCCTGAGGCTAATTTTATTTCAGTGGGATTCAGGATCCGCGGAGGCGTCTTGCCCATTACCGAGACAATATTGTGAGTGATGCCACAGGTCTGTTCCAATTTTATTCAAACGAAAATACCTTATTTTCTTACCTTCTATTATTTTATTTGTACTTTATTACATAAAATTTGAAGTATGAGTATCATTTGCTATTCTTATTTGAATTTTATACTAACTTTATGATGCGGCTATGAACGTTGCATAGTTTTCATTCTTCTGCAGGTCAAAATTTTGAAAATGTTACAATAACATTTTATTTGATACCAAATGCATATCTAAAAAAATTTATGCTATATCTCCGATAATGACGACCTTCATACAAAATTAAAACGACGTAAAAATTTTTAAAAGTTATAAAAAAATCATGAATATATGTTTTATTAACAAAAATGCCCTTATTAAAACAAAGTACGAGATAAACACAATATTTTTATAATCGGCAAAATACAAAAGATTTTGAAGAAAAACCGAATTAAACGGCATAGCTTGTGTACTCGACTGTACGGGGAAATTTACATCCGCAGGTAAATGCGGGTCTTTAATAATAAAAAGCGGGAAAAGGGAAAACGGCGGGAAACGAGCACTGTTTATCGAGAAACAGAGGCAAGTGAGGCGTGCAATATGCATAATGATTGTACTAAATTAGGACAACAACGGCCACTTTTCCGCTGACTCAAATTGCTTATTGTACGCTATTTTGAACTTCTCGTAACATTACGGAATGTATTTCTTAATGTAATATAAGGCATTTCTTAACGTTAAGTCCCTTTTAAGATATGCGTTGTTGAGCTTCGGAGTTTTTTGCTTTTTTATTGCAGGTTTTTTGCGTTTTTATTGTTGGAAATAAACCATGCAAGTAGGAACAGTTGGAATAGTCAAAAAGGATTTTCCTAAATCTGGGTTTTTAATTTATTAGTTTAGTATTTATGAAATTAGGTAAATTAAGTTACATTTCAATAAAAGACGAAAGAAACAAATAAAAATATGGCATCAATCATTTTATTTATTCTGATTCGTAGTCTAAAGTTAGACAAAAAAATGCAGGCCTCATGACTACAGGTCACTATAGGAATAGTCTTAACTTTTACAAGTTACCTACATAATAATTATGTATATACAATATGCCCTAAATATTCTGAACGGCTCACCACTCAAGATGACTAAAATACTGGTCTTATAGTAAGACATCGCAGTCTGAGGACAGTCTACTAGTATGTGTACATGATGTTACATAGTCACCGAAACACCGTCGGCCTTGACGGACCATACGTATACTTTTTTGATTGGATTTGAATATAGTTAGGTGAGGTGTTAGTTCCCATGACAAAATAAAGAAGTCTAATTTCACTTAGACTTTGAGTATCCCAAGAAAGCTGTTTGTAAATCAATTCACAGTAAACCACTTCGATTCGAAAGCTTAGATAGTAGACAGTAACTTAGTGTAGCACAACACACTAAAAGCGGCCTGAATCCTGAGCCTTCCGACTTAGGCGGTACGCACGAAATCTTGACAGGCGAAGCACAATTTACTGCCACTTCGACCGCGATAAAACGCCTTTGTCATAATCCTGGCCGGTAACACACTCTCGTTTTACGACCAAATAAATTTCAAACACTATTATCATTCAAATCGAGACCGGACCCACAAAATACAAACACCCCTTTTTATCGGCAGCTCATTCAAAAGATTCACAAATATTTGACAAAAACATGTCTCCTTTTATAAGAAGAAATATTTAGTTGGACGTCAATATTTAAACGGTGAAGCTATAGGCCGCGACTTGGATTGTGGCGTCACGTATATTTATAAATATTTCGATTTTTATGTCTTCAATTATGTATTCTAATATATTTTTATGGAAATTGGAATATTATAAATGTTGACTATTGTTATTTAAGGAACCCTTATAAAGTCTAACACAAATAAAATAACTCCAGACCAGCCAGTTACTTATTTACTGGACGCTGAAAGATATTATCTCATATAACTACTTAGTATAAAATCAATGCTCAATGTTAAGTGATCGGAAAATAACAACGAACGCGGTCTTTACGTCATTCAGTACGTCAACAATAAAATCTTGAGCGCGAAAGGCATTTAAATCTATCCAGCCACATTGTCGGAGGCCTACTGGTGGCATAAAAACTACTCATCTTGGGCCTCAATCCGAAACAGTAGTAGATTCCGAAATTGGCGTTCATAAGTGTATTGATAATACCTATGTATATGAAATAAATAATTTAACTTTGAGCCACTGGTCAAAGCGTCTATTAGTCAGCATTTTATTAAAAATTAGATAAATAGACAAGCGCTGGAGCGTTCATAGTCCTGCGGCTTGTTTAGATTGTGAGTGATCGAAAAAGTAAGCAACAGTGGGTGCGGTCGGTAAGAGGATGAGTGACCGCTAGTGGCCAAATTTTATAAACGCTTCGGTGCTTCGGAAGACGCGTAAAACTGTTGGTCCTTGTTGTTATCGGGTGGTATAAAAAACTTCCGATTCCTGAGTTGGCTAACTAACCAACACCAAACTCTACAGCTTGAACAGCGTGGTGGAGCATGCTTTAGGTTTCCTCAGTATGAGAGAGACCAATGCTCAGTAGTGGACAATTGATGGTTGAAAAGATAAAGATGATAAAGTAAAAGTAAATTGGGTAGAGGCGGACATTTCCGTTTTTACTCAACAATTTCCTAAAAAATAATTAAATATCCGAGGATATAAAAAAATCAGTATCGCGAAATACTTTTCACGTTCCCAAAAGATTTCTCCAAATCTCCTTAAATGATCAGTTCTATAAGCAGTTCTATAACGCTATCAAAGTAAAGTGTGAAAGCTTAGTATCAAGGAAACCGCAAGGTAAACATCGCGCAGGTCGGGCTAAGTGCACTGAAGTGTCTAGTCCGCAAAGACCAGACACTTGGGGCTCAGGTGAGAGCGCGGATCAAAGGGCGCCATTGACCTCTTTGCTGCCTAAGACTTGCCATTTACTGCCACTACCATGAGTTTAAAATATTATGCACATATGATTTTAATGTAAATATTTTATTTGCTTATAAATAGAAAATAATAGATTCTAATTTTAAATGTCGATTTAATTTATGATTCTCTTTAATTGACGAGGTATTACTGACAGCTATATTGTGACGTCATAGCTACAGTTAAAGTCAAATTAGGTAGTTGTGTCATCATTGGTTTATTTTTGCTATCGATAAATTAATAAAATAAATTAAAAAAATATTATTTTATACAAAATCTTATTACAGAGTTATGGATAGGTCCATATTTTTTATACGGCTGGGAGATTGAGAGCCAGTTCCATCACGCTGCTCCAGTGCGAATTGGTGGAGGGGTTACTGGCCAACCCAAGTGTCTAAATTTTTTATGCCGACCGAAGGCCTCCTACATGGCTTAATGATTGCTGTCTAATGACAACAACCGGTACCGACGTTCCCTCCGAAGCATGGAAGCGCTCACGACCTTCAACCGACCGCGCCCGCTGTCGCTTAACTTTTTCAATCGCTTATAATCGAAATAAGCCTCAGGGCTATGAATTATAATAATAAGGCAAGTGCGTATTGTACTTAAAACCGCTCGTATTTTTTAATTAGAGACTAGGATAATATTCTTAAAGCACTTTTCATACAAGTGTAGTAAACACATTGTTTAATAACGATATTTGCCACTGAGAGTTCAACGGTATCTAGTGGTCTAGTCTCTATTAATGAATCTCTGTAATCTCTAACAGGTGTAGATGGAATACTGACCTGTTGGTCGGCTACATTAGTCTAATGTTTAGTGTGCCTAACTGCTAGGCCGGATGTCATCAGGGGAGGCACCGGTGCGTTCATATGAGATCCCGCAGCCTCCCCTTATGTGTCGGACGGCTGCCCGGGGGGGTTTTAGTGGGTAGAAACCCGATATAACCAGAAACCGCTAAGTTCGGGTATCCTATGAAGATTTCCCCTCAAAAAAAGGACCGGATGTCGTGGATTCGATCCGCTTTAGGACAAACTTTTCTGTGAATTAATGAATGAATATTTGTTTAGAAGGAATGTTTGTTTTGAGTCGGGGCGTAGTTAAATTATTTATATAAGTATGTATTTAAAATATACTTCTATGTATGTATGTTTATCAGCTCTCTGAGCACCATAGTACAAGCTAATGTTTAGTTTACTATCAGATTGCCATGTGTGAGTAGTCCTGAGATATGCATTTACATATTTATAATTTATACGTATCTAACACACCAAAAGAAACATCGATGTATTGTCAAGGACTTGCTCTTAAGCCAACAGTTCAAGATCAGTAGCCCAATATGTGTCTGTTCTAATACTGCAACGCAGAAGCTTCTTTAATGTTATCCAAAATTAAAGGAAAAAATAAAACCTGCATTACCTGTTACATAAGATTGTCCAAATTCAAATGAAACCACATTTGTTATTCAATTAAAAACAGATAAACATCATAATTTAATTCCTAGCAATTAAACGTTTAAAACGTTTGACATATTTACATAAAATGTCATTTAAATTAATAGTAACAGAAAGTCAAGCTATTATATGCGCCTGGTTCCGTGTCTAATAATGTTCAAATTTTATTGTCTGATTTAAGATTTTTATTACTCAACAACACGCGTGACATGTAAAAGTCATATGTGGGCGTATTACTACAGTACTCTATACTTGTACAGATAAAAAATTGTGTAGTTCAACTCTATCGATCTTACGTTTTAGATGTCGCTGAGATCGCTTATCAATCATAGATGCTTTTTTTGTTTTTTATTTGTGGTAACTTTCGATAGATACAGATGATATTTTAATTTTATAATTTGGTAGTCTCAGAAACATAGCACCATCAGCTTCTTTCTTTCTTCTTTTTCTTCACATTAAAAGGTATTTATACGAAAATGAAATTACAATTAATCGATTCTAAGACTAAACACTATTTTTCAGGTCGCGTTTACATATACATTTAAGTATAAATAATAAACACTCGTTAAAATATAAGATTTTGATAAAGTTAGGGTATTTTTTAATGCACTTCCATCGAATTACCTTTAGAAATTCGAAAATGACGAAGGAGCGAACAAAATGAGTGCGGAGACGCCTGTCAATCTTTACACCAGATCGGTTTTTGTCGCCAAGATAAATCGTGACCGGCTAACGTCCAAATATAATTACACAATATTTTAGTTGGTTTTTCCCTCAATTATTGCATTGCATTTCTCGGGCAGGTGAAGCTTCGTTGGATACAGCATAGAGTAGCTTCACTTAGTGTGTCGCGACTTCTCAATTCTTTATTTCTGCATATCATTTGCCAACTTTGTTCATACAGTTTAAAGAAAGTACTATTACAATGTCTATATATATGTATTTATTGGTGACATAAATTAAATATACAAATATATTATATTCATAAAAGTTAGCTGGAATTAATTTTAACATGAACTATCACACTATTACGTTATTTTAAGAAATGAGTGCTTTATGAATACACATCACATTTAAATCCCATTCCCTTTGAACACAAAGACTTTCTTTTCGTATTAATATTTTCTGCTTTCATTAGAACATTAATAAAATACTGGCTTTTTATTAGCAGCAAAACGCTATATTTCCATAACCTTATGGTTAGTAGTTTTGTTTCACTATTTTTTTTAATGTGTAGAATAAAGCATTGTAGTGTTACTAGTTTAAGTCCAATGGAATCAAATGAATTGTCCAAATTGTTTTTGAAGAAGAGATAGCAGGTGTCAAATATCTGCAATATCCATTATCCAATGACCCATCAGTGTAAATTGAATGCACAACGTGTATGAAAAATGACAGCGCTAATAAGACACGAGTTCTCTATTACAGTGTCTACTCTGCTTACTTCATTTCGGACATTCTCCAGTAACGAGGCAGTTGCATGCCGACGTGCACTACACGTACAATTCGCATTTTTGCTCGCTCTTAGCCTTTATTTCGTCGGTACAAAAACTATATTCCAATGTAAAAACAAATAGGATATTTTGTACGGCCATAGGGCGAAGCGCAAAGTGTGTTAAGTCTAAATTTGTTTATTTTAGTTTTAATTAAGACGAAACAAAAATGATATTCTGTTACTTTCATTCTACATTTCTTAGTTTACTGTAATTAAAAATAGCTGAAAATAAAGGGTAACGGCAAAAAAGTTCAAACACACATAAAATTAAGGTTATCGTGATAAATCTTGTAAAGTACTTACGCTTAAAGGTCGCATTTAGTCCTTTCAGTTTTTTAGTAATAGAAAAAAGTATTTGTGATAGTGATCGGCTGAACTAATAGTTGGCTTCTTTAATAATTGTACCTTTATCATTAGTCATTATGCATTCGTCAATGTAACTTAACGAAAATACTTGATTTGAAGAGCTAACTCTTATTTAGCTCGTTCCTATTATGTAAACAGCGCATGTATTTTTATATCAATAAGTCCGGTACGCGAATATTTACGGTTTCACGAACAACTTAACGGGACAGGTGTCAAGGGTGTTAAGTGTCCCCTGTTGCATGGACAGACATTAATGAGAGGTCTTCGCCCCAATGGGACAATAAGGGCCTATAACTTTCTTTTTACTGTTTTAATGGTTATTGGAAAAGAATAAATACGTAAACTTTGCACCTTGAGGACGATTAAAAGTAAGAAAACTTTTTGACCCGAGTGAAGCAATTTTTTTAAGTAATAGTCCATTGGTTTTATTTTTATGTTTTAAATCTTGATATAAAAACGATTGGCATTGAATTGGTTGTCTACAAACGACTTTGTTGCCTTTCATTTCAATATTTTCTAAAATTAAATTTTGTGCAAAGTTTTTTACTTAAAAAGTATAAGCATACTAGCAAGTATAAGATTTTCTTACATTAGTTATTTCTAAAGTTAGTTCTAAAATTAATGTACCTGTTATGTAACCTATAACAATAATCTTACACTTCCAATAATGGTATGAAACTAGGAAGCTGATCAAGAAATCTAAGGTGTCTAACATTATTTTTGTTAAAAAATCGACTTGTGTGTTTTACTGTAGACGCGGCGACATCAAAGCGAGCTGCCGCGTGTCATGGTGGATCAGCCCTGACTCTGACGTATCGACATCCAACGATCCTCCGTGAAAACTCCCTTTACAAAAATCTGCACTTAAGTTATTTTCTTAATGCTTTGAACTTTTTTAGGTCTAGTGTTTATTTCTACTAATATTATAAATGCCAAAGTTTGTGGATTGTTGATGGATGGATGGATGTTTGTTACTCCTTCACACAAAAAGTACTAAATGAATCCGAATTAAATTTAGCACATAGATAAATTATCGTCTCATATAACACATAAGCTATTTTTTATTAACGTACCTTAGATTTTTTTATAACATGTTTTTTCTTGCTTCCCTGTAATCTGTGGGAGAGATTTCGTGCAATGGGATAGAAATGTGAATCAAAAACCCGAGAAAACCTTGCTATTTGACTTGTACAATGAGCCTACTATTTTTGAACAATCATTTTTTTAATAAAATTTCACTCTATCTGGAAAATATTTTTTTCTTACTATTGGTCACCTATTAGTTTCAGAACTTTCGGACAACGCCTGTTTTAACTTAACTTTTTAACTTGAGAGACATTAATGTCATTGTGGGTCATAAATGGGATAGTACTAAATAATTTGAGATGTTAAACAGTAGAAGTACCATTAGCAAAATAACTAGTAATAGTACCTAGGTTATATTTTTTACGTCTGGGTCGCCCATAATTTCCAGGGGTAAAATATGTAAATTGTGTCACGGCGGTTTTTACGGTCCGTGTTGAACTGCCCCGCTACACCGTCCTGCAAAAAGACGTTCGTGGTAGCGCATCCGTAGTCGTGCATAGGCAAAAGATTACAAATTATATTGTAACTTTAGTAATATTCTTGTCATAGTTCGAAACGCACTATGATAACATGTTGTAGCCGGATTTAGATTCTAGGTACTAGTATATTTTTAATATTTTTTTCACGATGAAGACTATCTTTAATATATTTTTTATATTTTTCTTATTTATCTCCAACATATTCTAATATTCGCAGCTCAATCGCTCCGGTTTCAACCTGGCTATTTAATGTAGAGCTACGGATACTTTGGCATTCTGTTAAACTTGCTGAAAGGAAACTCAACGCTGACAAGATGTTGGGGTCGAAGTAAGTTGGTCGTGTTATCAACCCACGTATTCTGCTTTATTAGTCGGAATTGCTTCTAAACGCTCCCAATGAGGCGTTCGTTGTATATTTACACCGCCTTAAGACATGCATGGTAAACCCTGCTGATACAATAAAGTACAAAATATATGTATGTAGGTTGGAGTGAAACTGTGCTCGGCTTATCCGGAATAAGATTCCAAATTCTTATTAAAATTTGGAATCCCATAGCGGATATAACTTACTGAATATCTGAATACTTATTGTTATTGCAGATGGAAAATTTTACGACTATGTTATTGAGATAAAATTGAATGTATTCATCAATATTATATTTGAAAATAAAATGAGAAATTAATGTCGCCTTACAATACGTTGCTACTTTTCGTATTAAATATTTTCTACTTAGTTAGATTTTATGGTGAGAAAGTTTAAATGATGACTGAAGTTGTCAGCTTCGGTTGGCCATCAAAATGTTATTATGTAAACATTTTAATAACATCCTATTTGCTATTAATTTATTAACCTATTAACGATATTAGTTTATTTGTAAATAATATAAAACTAACTTAACACCACCACACTAACCACACCAACTTAACTAACCACAGACTTAACATGATATCTATTATACGAGCGAGCAAAATATGTATGATTTCGAAGAGCAATAGAGATTATATGTTTTTAATCGACTTTAAAAAAAATCGTACTGAGTGCATTAAGTTTGATAATTGTTATTTTGTTCGAAAGCTGGTACTTGTCATTTGGACTCATTTTATTTTGAGCTGATTAGTAGTTTTTGAGTTATAAATTTTTTACTATTTTTGTTTTTGTTCCTTACCTCATAACTAGATGTATCGAGTTTTGTGATTCTTAGTTTATTCGAACTAGTACTAGTACTTACTTGTCACATTCTTAGTTTATTCGAACCTAGTACTTACTTATCACATGATTTAGCGGCATCTGACGGTTAGTTTTTGAGATATTCTTAAAAACTCGTATGTAAGTGTTTACAAGCCTTAATATGAATATGATATAAGTAAATTGTCTAGGTTGAGCAAAAAAAATATTACGTTATTATTTAATTGAACATTCAAACAATGAAGGTACAGGATACATGCCAAATTAATCGTTATGTTATGTCGAACACTAAAGAAATGTCTAATGTCTATAACAACAAATCAATACGTCCATCAAAATTTCTTGCTAAATATATTTTTTGTTGTTTATTATTCTAATGTAATTATTATGCTAATTTGTATCTACGTCAAACTTGTGAAGCCGAGATCTTCCCAGCGGGTGTCTGTGTGAAATTTGTTAGGGCCATTAATTTATTGTTAACGTGAAAAGTAATTCTTGAGTTGTTTGATAGATTGGTTTTTAGATTGCTCATTCATTTTGTTGTAATTAATATAACATTGTTCATATCTCTTCGACTTTAAAGGCGATAATACCTATTATAGTTTTATATGCAACTTATCTATGATTCATTAGTATCTTTCGTTGTAATTGTAGTTTTAAATTTATTATACTTAGTTTAGCAGATCAATACAATTTTTTTATTGGCTTGACTACCTTGGAATAAATCCCGCGCCCCTAACATTATGTAAGAAAGCCAAGCCCAGCAGAGAGACAGTAATGTCTAGCATTGAGTGAGACAATCACACATTCCAGATTTCCGCCCTTACAAAGGATCTCTAACAAAGGGAAGACGGAAAATACTGTTTTGTAAGAAACTCGGAATACGAGACATTTTTTGTTATTTTTTTTTAATTGACATATAGTGATAATTTTAATATTAAGTGAAATATTAGTAATATTGTTATTTAATGTAATATTAATTTAATGTAACTGTACATAGTTATACTATTTATCCAAATTTATTTTAAATCAAATTGTATTTACATTTCTTATTGATTCGAAGTTATAAATTTTGTAATTACTTATTTAACCTAATGTTAATGTAATTGCGAATTATCTTATCATGCGTATGCAAATCACATGCATATGATATTTGCGCCTATAATTAAAGGAGCAAATTTTATTGTATTTTATGCATGTGTGAATAATTAACAGTGCAAACTTTGTTGTTACAATTTTAAATAAATAAAAACCGGCTCATGCTAATCTAACAATATTAACTTATGATTGAATAATGTAATTCTTCTGCATAGCTCTATAATTGAAAATAACTAAGTACTCCAGAAAATCACCTTGCCAGAATTATTGCCCATAAAAGATATAAAAAGCGTCAAAACCATTACTCAACATGATTTGACGACAAGAAGCGTTTTCTTAACGTTTACTTCTCCCCATAGATACATAAAAAGGCATATTAAAATTTATTAGGGGACGTCCTGAAGAAACCGTAAACAAACACGAGGGATGTTAATCTAAACTATTTGATGTTACGTCAACAAGAAACATTTGTTTATGCAGTGTACTTTTGAAGGTCTTTATTGAGAACGGAGGAATGTTTGCACAATTCGTTTTGTTTATTATTTTCGTTCAATGCAATATCATTTATGGGGAGATTCGGTTATCAAAAGCTTTTACTAGGATGGATCAATAATGAAGTGAATTCCAAATATGAGTTTTGAATCTAATTAAAATCGAATATGTTATTATTAAATTTAAAAAGAAACAATTTTTAAAACTGAAAATTTTTACCTAAATGGGTTATGAGTGTACGTAACTAACTGAATTACAAATATGTTTTCGTTGTTTCTAGGTGATATGAACAATAAATCCGAAACAGCATCCATGACCCGAGAATAAATATTTATCCCTTACGTAATTATCTGTCCCTAACGGGAATCAAACCCTTTTTGATTCACAGACAAATTCATCTTAGACAAGATATAACTGAACTATTCGCTCATATTTTAGCTGTAAATTTATATTGAGAAAAAAAATACATTAGAAAAAATGTTCTTGTAAGTAATACCAGTATGTTTATTTACTGTGACAAAACTCAGCGTTTGGTAACGATATAAAACCGGCTCCTTCAACAAGACCCTCAGATTCTCAGAACTGTTGAGGTTGCAAGAGATTTATACTCCTAATATCATTCGCCGTATCCTTTGAAATCGTAGAGATGGTTCGGCAAACGCCCGATCTGCCTAATCAGTGCTGCTCAAAGCGACTGATCGTGAGCCGCTAACAAGCACTGAGTAAGGTACTTATTTAATTTGAATACAGTTATTTTACCAGCATGTTTCTCAGACACGCCTGAAAGAGACGTTTAGTACTTACGATTTTATACGCTGACGACTGCAGCCACGACATTCTGTTAATATTGTATAGCTGAATTTTTATTTCACTATGATTTTAGACTATATGTATGTATGTAATAATTACCTACTTATTGTAATAGCTGATGATTGAGTTTTCGTAGGAATTATTTTTATCTTACACTGGTAACAGGCGGTGTAGCATCACGCTGATAATTCCTTTTAAAGATAACAACATAAAATTAAAAAATCTGTATAGCTTAAATAAAGATACTTTATAGCTTGAATAAAGATAAAATATAATGCTGTTACGCTTGATTTATTAGTCAACTTAGAAATAATTTATGATATAGCAAACTACTGCGCTAGAAATGCCCCTTTTATTAGCCGCATTTTACATAATTATATTGTGGCCTTAGTGTTACATGTTACATAATTATATTATATACATGTTACAGTGTTACATAATTATGTTATATACATAATTATATTGTGGCCGTAAGTCTCATCTTCGTCGTTATGTATAAATATTCACTAACTATGCTCGTTCGATTGCGCTAAACGCCCCTTTGATCCAAACCATAGCGTTAGTCCAATCATGTTCTTGCTTTGCAAAAACACATTTGCACGATCAGATCAGAGATATTTTCGCAGTGACATGTGAGTCAAAACATTCAATTTATGATCTGTAACGGGCGTGGACGATAATTCATTAGGCATAGTGTGATTTTGATAGATGACATGAGAGACCAGCTTCGTCACGCGTGACCCGAAACCGCCCTCTGAACCTAGACTTCATGACTCAAAGCTTAGAGTGAAGAACATGACTGGCTATTAATCGTACGTCCTTTTGACATTGAATATTTTTATACTTCGGTGCACTAACATGTACTTAAACAAGGTTGTGAGTGAGGTTTGAGATTATTAATTAGACTTCTACGTGTGGAATGTGTGACGGGTCCAATACTGTCCAAAATAAAGGTATTGATCAAAGTAGTACCTTCATTATCCTATCCACTAATTGTCCACCTTTTGATATATCCACTAATTGTTCAAATTGATTTTTGTTTTCTGTGAAGGTAAAATTTGATGAATGTGTGCATACATCTGTTAATAGTTAAATGTTGAATTACGAAACGAATTTATTTATCGGTACTGTAATACATTTCATATGGAAGTTAAGTACCAAAATAATGTTGCCATTTTGCACACATTGTTCAAGACAGGTTGTCTTCAAACGACACAGTACTCCGGCTGGTAAGACAAGAAAGTCAGTGCAATAACCGAGGAAGGAGTATCTAAGCCCTCAGTCGTCCCACGAACCTTTGTAACAAAGCTGTGAGAAAGGGTGTTAACAGTACTGTGTGCATAATACAACTAGGTCACATCTGAAACTATAGAGTACAGCGTGTAAAATAAGACCATGTAAGACATTGTATCTACAATTTATTTAAAAAGTTAGTGTTTGGAGTTTTTCCGCGCTCGTTGGTTGGATCATTACACTAGTCACTTAATAACTATATATAATAATAACTAATGTCGGCCCGTGTGGTACGTACATTGATAAAAGTAGCCTTTGAGTAATTCCAGACAATTCCATCTTTGTGCCAACTTTCATACAAATCAGTTCAGGAGTTATTCCGTGAAGGAGTTACACGCATCTATTCTCACAAAATTATGCATTTATTTAAGTGTGATAATGCAGTTACGTGTTTCTTATACCCTACCGAGATACTAATAGAACTACACTACAGCAGATAGATTACCCAATCTTTATCTTTAGCAATATCTTTAACAAAAGATATTTGTTAACAATCATCAATATCAGGCAGTTATTAAAATAAAAAAAATATATAAAATAGTTAATCTTTCATATATAACTTACGTACACATAAATCAAGTCACAGATTGTACATGTTAAATATCCTTGGAATCTGTATCGTACATGGAAAATTTCAAGTTGAGCATTCGCTCGCGATAAGTGACAATTCGCGAATGTTTACAATATTCACTAATAGCGCTCGCCTCAACATATAAGGATCGCCTTTACTGAGCCGGCCGCTACATTCAAAGCTGATTCAATTGCTATATTTTATGGCCATTGAGCACATTAATTTATATGCAAACAGTTCTGGGGAACGTGTAACATCCGTGTATTCATGTGTCGGCAACGTGATATCAAGGTGGTTCGGATAGGTGACAACTAACTACAAGACAGAAAGCGTGTTCTGAAAGAGTAATGTCTTCTTACGTTTTCTCGCTTGTGATGAATACAGACACGGATTTCCTATGCTTATTTTATAACATAAAAGACGTTGCTTGCTATTCGTTAAGAAACGCTTTGTAAGTAAAATTATAAATCGTTGGGAAATATATGTAAATCTTAGCACATTTATTAAATAATCATGGCACAATTTACATCAGAAGTAATAGTCAGAAATAATTAATTAATAATTAATTAGTAATTAATTCACAATTAATTACTTAGTATAATTAAAGAATTCGTTTAATCAAATTGTGTTGAAGACATTGGAATAAAAAGTTTTTTTTATTATGACTTTTTCTGGACGAATCGTTACAGTCATATATCTCATCTTTGTTTACTGCGTAGAAGAAAGGAGAACAATAGATATTAATTAATGACAGCTGATAGATATGGCCGCTTGTTATCTGTGACAATATAACAGTCAAAGTCATGAATTGATAGGTCATGTTTATTTTCCACTGTTATCCAATAATGGACTTGTAGGTCGTATATCCATTCCAATAATAATTGTGACTTCGACTAATTACCATAGATGGCGCACGGGTGATGAAAAAATCAAATAACATTTCTAAAAAATCCTCCATTCATATATAAAACATTGATAGTATAAAAATATAAAATCTTGTGTTATAATATCAGAATTTAAATCAGACATCACCGCGTTCCCGGAAAGATATCCTATAACGCTTACCAGAATCAAGCCTGGGAACGCAACTCGACGCCTCACTTGGTTACTCCGGACCTAACAGCCGGTTCACTATAGTTTTAATTAGATATAAGTAATATGTAATAATTCAGTAATAAAAGTTAATATATAAGTACAATCATCGTTTAATTCGCATCTGCTGCGCCAGCCTCCCGTACTCTTGTAAAAAATATGACTACAATATTTATTAATAACTTTATAAATGCGATTTAATGTATGAATGTGCCATGACGCTTTGAAATTTTTCACCTTCCCTTTTTCATGTGGAATATCGTGATTTCACATTTACGATTCCATACGTAAAACTCAAAATCAATTAGATATTATAATTACACATGAGTAAATAACTATCGCTTGAGCATTGCAAATCAGGTTTTCTCATTAAATCAACATCACAAGTAAGTCGTGCTGTAGGATGTATCAAGGTTGTTACTCAACAAATTCTTGGTCCCGAACTTTGACTCCCGCGGTGCCTGTCTTTGTCGTGTCGATATCAATTTTAATGGTATTAAGAAAGTGTCGCAGTTCTGAACATACTTGGAACCGATTGTTGTATGAGCCACAAAGCAGTTTAGAAGTTATAGTAACTTTGTAAAGTACTTAATACTCCGTCGATATTGGTAAAATACAAACGAAAATTGAAAGTTACATTGTAACTTACGGAGTTTAAGGCAGGTATTTAGTTGATACATTTAGCGAAGTTTATATTTGTTTAGTATATAGTTTGATATCAACCAATCGCATTGGAAAAGCGTGGTGGTGTATGCTCTAGCCCTTCTCAATATCAGACACCCGTGCTCAGTAGTGGGCCACCAATAGGTGGAAGGCGACCTTATATTCTGATATAATTTAACTTCTTTAACAAACCATTTAAATTTGATGATAAAGCCAAAATCAAAAAATCATTCGAGAAATTAAAACAA
>DWJZ01003578.1:0-16782 GCA_018249125.1 Asbolis capucinus
TGTCTTCAAGACAAGAGTGAACAGGATTCTTCAAGTTAATGCGCATAGTTCTACGATAACATCGCCGCTAATATGTAAAAAAACAATATTAAAAATTACAGGTGCAGGATTTGAACCCAGGGCCTACGTTTGAGAGACAAACCACGAGGCTCCACTGCTGAGGATATGCCAATTCCAGTCTAAACTTTGTAAGATGTGACCTTATTTGTACAATGAACTGTATTAGTTTAGTTTCGAGTATGCTTTTCTGGGATACGAGAGAAGTGAATCGAGAGTTCAGTATTATTGACATACTTGTCAGAATTTGAATAGCTATTCCCCGTAATTACCAGTACTAGTGTTCGCTCGTGACTTTGCCCGTGTTAATTGTGTGTTATTTCATAACTGAACCTATCCCTGGGCTAAATTCACTCAGATTTGTTCAGACTTGTTTGCATGCAACTGGGTCGATATATCGGTGTAATAAACAGATCGTGAGTACCCGTTTACATCCGTGACGATACTAAATATTTTAAATGCAAACGGGTAGTCACGATTTGTTTATTGTTATACCGATATCATACCGTGACTATGACCCATGCCGTCGTCGAAATATCGGTATAACAATAAACAGATCGTGAGTACCCGTTTGCATCCATGACGATTGCTACTAAATATTTTAAATGCAAACGGGTACTCACGATTTGTTTATTGTTATACCGATATCATACCGTGACCATGACCCATGCAACTGGGTCGAAATATCGGTGTAATAAACAGATCGTGAGTACCCGTTTGCGTTTGAAATACTAAAAGGTAGCAAAAATATAACAAAGGTAGTAACAGAAATTATACGTGACTAACGGATAATTATGCGTAATCGTATACGAAACCGATATAAAGAAGTATAATGTAGGCGTAAGATTTTTGAATTATAATGTAGGCGTCTTCAAGACGAGAGTGAACCGTCTAAGACTACATCGCCACTTATGAATATGAAATTTAGATAGATGTACATATGTAGATAGATGTAGATTATATTTATATATATATTTATTTATTGTTCATTCATATTCATAAGTCATATATATATATGTAAATATATCTACATCCAGATTCGAAATTTCATATTCATAAATTCCTTCCATAAGATCGATGCAAAACCTCGGGCCATAAGTGCTTCAACTTACAAATTATATTTGAATATATGAGAATTTTAATAGATCAGTCAGTATGTTGTCGCAAAGAATAATTATATAACAATTTTTAAAGTATTTCTGAAATTCCGATATAACGAGTTAAACGCCTGAATTTACTATTGCTAGGTGTACTCACTCGTTAAGTGTAAACCGGGTACAGAAGTACACTTGGAACCACTTCAATTATAGAAAGAAATTAGCCCAAGAAGACCTCATGTAGCTTGCTTTGGAAAATTTTATATTTACAAGCTTATTTTACTTGCAGTATATGTTTGTATGTTAGTATATTAGTTTGTTATGGGTCAAATCTTGCTAGTTTCATTAGGCCAACTCCTTACACTACACAGTCCTACGGAGGTGAAATTTTGGATAAGGCTTCTGTCCCGATGACAATGCATTTTTAAGATAAGCATGACCTGATACTACGTTCAGGATAGGCTCCAGACAAGGGAACTCCTCAACGGTTAACAATACAGTTATGAAATTTTGTGTATTTCTTTGAATTAAGTTTATATTAATAAAAATTGTATTTTTAAATATTTTAATGAACTTTGGTTTACCCTTATTAGTATATTAATTATAATGATTTTGTATGTATGTATGTATGTACTTATATATATGTATGGTATAAGAAGTGTATATATATTTTGCATATAGATTTATGTATATATATGTCACATTATATGTTGTATATGTACTGTGTCCTCCTAGCAAAGAGTTGTCTAAAAGATGTCGCTACTATAGCGATAAGAACGCCCGTTGTGCATTCTTAATAGCTAGTAGGGTTAAATTGAATTTATTTATTTGTAACAAGCTTTACAATAAGGTGTAATCAGTTATACAATAATTTTACCACTAAGTGGACAACAAGTATTGTCAATTATATATGTATATATAATTAAAATAATTAAGTAAATTAATATAGATTATTAAATATAAGTAAATGTCATATCAATCAAATTGTCAATTTCGTATATCAGAACTTGTTGTTTTTTTAAATATTTTTATCGTTAAGGAATTCAGCAAAATTATATCTTACTACGTAATGAGATGTTCAGTGAGATTACTCTCAAAAAAAGATATTTGTTATGGTGCGGTTTTCTTTAGGTAATTGGTTGTAAATTCTTGGCATAGTGCAGTATACTTTTACCGAACAGACTTTTTTCTTGGAATTGCTTTCATTGTACCTTGTAGCGCGCTCTTGATGAAAATTTTAACATTTCTGGATCCCGTTTTACAAATATAGCACACTCCAAAATATACATACAAGCGTTAGCTTTAGAAAATATAATTTAATTCAAATAAATAGGTGATGATAAATTTTGCATTGTTATTAAAATTATTTGTCAAATATTCATATTATGATTATTGCGGAATTTCGTGTAAAGACAATTGTTTATTATATATATACATATTATAGATACTATTTGCAATAATGTTAATTTATTTTATGTCGTAAAAATTATTTTGGAATTTGTTATTAATTTTTTATGCTTCGTAGCACAACATTCATTGGATTTACAAAAATAAAAATGGCGTTATAAGTCGTTTGTATACTTTTTAAAATCATCGCTGGTTCAGAGTCATGGCGCGAACAATCAGTTGAACTGCAACGCTAATCAGTTAAAAAGCGAGAAGTATTTTTAAGTTTAGAAGTTGTGGTCGACATGATTTCTTTGATTTTTAGTTGTTTTTAGAGTGCACAATAAAGAATATTGTATTGTATTATATTTTAACTCTGTCTGTGTACCTTACGCCTTGACGGGCCGGTTGGTCTAGTGGTTAGTGCACCTGACTACTACACCGGACGTCGTGGGTTCAATTCCCACCCAGGTCAATCTTTTCTGTGGTGATGTTTGTTCTGTGTGTCTGGGTGTGTAATAGAAATATCTATTTAAGTATGTATTTAAAAGTATATATTTATGTTTATCAGTTATCTGATCACTATAGTACAATCTAACGCCTAGTTTGGGGTCAGATGGCCTTGTGTGATTTGTCCAAATATATATTTTTTTTAATGCGAAATAATATACTACCAATATATGTATATAAATAAAAATGAATGTTTCTAATTTATAGGCTCCGATATGGTAGGAGATAGGGCAGTAATGACTTTAGCAACTTTGTTCAGAATTCTCTGGAAAAGGTTTTGGTACCAAAAAAAATTTATCGGAATTTCCAGAAAATTCTGAACAAGTTTGCTAAACACATTGGAGCTCTATCTCCTACCATTTCAAAGTCTATAAAGGACAAGCAAACAAACTCACAAATAAACAAGCATTAATGGATACATATAATATACTTTACCATAAACCTAATCAATTTATAGCAACTAACCTATTAGCATTCTGTCTGTGTGTATCAATAGCGAGCAGGGCCACGAAGCAGGTGACCTGGAGGAGGAAGTCAACGAGGAGCGCGGCGCCGGCGTAAAGCGCGAACGCTCGTACAGCGGGCATGTCGCTCAAAGCGCCAAGGAAGAAACACACCGACTCCGATACCGATGTCAGGAACATCGATGGGCCAACCTGGCCCAACCTGGACAAAGGAGCAACGACAGACCCACTTGAAAATCTTTTTAATTATGAATGAATAATTTATTCACGTACAATCTTCGTAACATATAGAAATTTGACTGTTGGTCTAGAGGTTCATAAGTGTATTGAAAATACCTATATAAGATAATTTTTTATTTTTCATTTTACTTATGGGTTGAGATTTAATAAAAGTCATGAATAAATTCACAGGCAAATCTGGTATTACTTCCGGGATTTTGATTAAGAATCATACACCACCACAAAGGATTGCTGGACTTTCGAAAGCAATTTTTAAAAAATTTTTTTTTTTCATGTAATATATCGTATTATCTATGGTCAAAACTAGTTACTATAAAAAATATATTAGTACTAACGTCCTTCCAATATGCTCAGCGACAGTCTCGTCTGGCCTCCGTGGCTCACGCTGGCTTGTCTGGACCAGGATGAAGATGTTGTCGACCCCCACGGCCAACACCAGGAACGGTATCACCTCCACTATGATGAGAGTGGCCGCCACTTGAGCGTAGCCGAATATACCCATCGAGCAAACTACGGAAGCGAGCACGATCAATACACCTGGAATAAAAAAATATAAAAACCTTACTTTGACTTGAGATTCTCAAAAAAAAAAATCTTTAATATTAATCACATTAATTTAATATCCTATTTACTCTAACTGGTAAATCCATTACAATACAATACAATATCCTTTATTGTGCACACAAAGAAAGAACTGAAAGTTATAGATACAGCGAGATTACATTATAATACACAGCGGGCGGTCTTATCGTTATAGAAGCGATCTCTTCCAGACAACCCCGTGGGTGGAGGACACGGTACCTATAGAGAAATACAATGTAAATGTCTTCAAGTCAAGACTGAATAAGATTGTACTAAGTTAGTGCACTTTAGCAAAAAACATTTTTTTATTGTTAAAGTATTTTTACACTGTGCTAAATGTGTTTTTAAAAAAAAATTCTTTTTTTAATTTTTTTTTACTCTAAAAACTACAAAAAAATTCTCTTTTTAATTTTTAAAGTTTGTACTGACCTCCGAGTCCAAGAGTGACCTTGCTGTCCACCAGTAGCCTGGAGTACGTGGTGAACCTGCCCAACGCCAGCGCGATGTACGCGAACATGATGAAGTAGGACACGAGGATGGTGGACACGTCCGACTGGCTCTGCCTCTGCAGCTCGTCCTCTATAGACCTCTCGGAGGTGTACGCTATGTCCATGTACTCCGGCATCTCGGTGCTCGTGTAGTTCTTCATGAAGGCTATGAACTCCTGCTCCCATTCCAGTGCCGGTTTTAGCTGCGGGAAGATTTATTTAAATTCTTTATTGCCTGAATGTAGTTGGTACAGTTCATAATTATTATTCCGGTACATTTTACTAAATTATTGGTGTGCAATATTGTTTAAATTAATCATAATTATTACATTGTTTATTTATAATAATAAATAAATAAAATAAAAATAAAACAGAAAAACGTGTCTGATTATTAATATTTGTTAGTAATTTTAATTTACACGTATGTATATATTGATAACAGTCCAACTAGAATTTGGTATTCTCATTTATATTAATCGCTTTTACAGAACTTTAATTCTATCGGAGTATAATTGACATTTCGTTGCCTAAAGACGTCGTTGGAGTGCGGAGATAGCCGTTATTGCGCTTCAACGACAAATTAAACAGATAGTTGTTAAGATTACATTCGAGGCCTTCATAATGACGCAGGATCCCATTTTTATTACCATTAATGGATTGAAGTAAAAACACTGAAATTATTCTAAACTATAAAGGGAAATACAGATCATATTATATAAAAATAATCCTTATTAACCTATCCAGAAATGAGATCTATCTCTCATTATATAATTTATTTACACTTTTTTCTTAATCTTTTCTATTACTATGTGGATGTAAGTTGATGTGGTACTTGGAAATTACTGTACTTAGTGTCATCGTGTCTGTGTGTGTATCTCTCTGTGTGTGTGTGTGTGTCTCTTTCTCTCTGTGTATGTGTGTAAGCTCACCTGCTCCCTGGCGTGCTTGTTATTGACGATGAAGGTGAGTATGAGTGCGGTGGCCTCGTGGAAGCGTGCGGAGCGCGATAGCGGCTCGCCGGGCGCAAGGAACCCGCCGAGAGCGATCGCCGGGAACATCGGCAGGTCGCTGTCCGACAGGCACGTGAATGGGTTCCTGGGAAAAATTAGTGACGTATAGAACTCATGACGACAGGCCTGTTGGGTCTAGTGCTTAGTGAACCTGACTGCTACACCGAAGGTCGTGGGTTCTATTCCCACCCAGCTCAAACTTAACTGTGACGAGCAGGAATGTTTGTTCTGTGTGTCTGGGTGTAAATATCTATATATGTATTTAATCTATGTTTATGTTAATATATGTTTATCAGTTGTCTGATCAACATAGTACAAGCTAACACTTATGTAGTTTGGGGTCAGATGGCCGTGTGTGTGTTGTCCAAAGATCTGTACACAAAAAAATGTTACGGTACTCTAGGAGGACAGAAACTTCAATCATAACCCACTAGGTTTTAAGCAGATTCATGCATCACACCTCACTGTTTTTCTTATTCACTTATCGATAATTTTTTTTTAAATATCGTCAATCGAATAACAGTACACCGAGTAATTTCTCACTAACTTGTGCAATTGTTAAGAAGTGACACTGACAGTGACAGTGACAGATAGTATTACATTACTCGGTAGTCCAGAGCAGCTTATCAGCATAGATTTATACATAACAGTATTAATAAGTTACTTATGTAGGCGTCGAAGAAGTTATTCATTATAAATGACAGGAATATATTTTGTAAATTAAAAGCATTTTTATAACAAAGGGTTGACGTACCAAAATAAGACATTCTTTCATAAAAATGAAAGTGTAAAGTAATTTTTTTTTTACTTTTTCACAATAGTTTGAAGTCAAAAGTCAAACTTTTTCCTTTGCCGTAGCAACTGATAATCAACTTTTTATGTGCACATAACTTTGGAATTTAGGGGTGCGCGCAGGATTTGAACCCAGGACTTCCCATTCGAGAGACCAACGTTATATCACTGCTTAATTACACCTTATGAGTTATACTTGACAACAATCCCTCCAGATGGTAAGTGGCGAAGTCGTCTTGATTAAACTAATTAACTTAGAAGAAGTCTATGATGGCGAAGTATAACTTTCGAAATTGTTCATAAAAACTAACTTCGATTAAATATTTTTTGAATTTACTCATTTTTTTTCTAGACTTCGTTCTTATGAATTCAGAAAAGCGTTCATAAAAACGAACTTCGAATAAATAATTTTTTAATTGATAATTTTTTTCCAGACTTCTTTTTCGATATTTTCAGTTCATACTTCTAAGACAGATTATACCGTGTATATGAAGTGTGTGTATATACGAAGTATGAGTTCAGAAAAGTGTTCAAAAATAATAAATTCGAATAAATATTTTTTTTACATTTTTTCCAGACTTCGTTTTTTTTTCGATATTTGAAATTCAAACTTCTAGTACACCGTCTATTACCGTGTGTTAATTGCTCAAATATTAAAAAAAACTCACTTAGAACAAGATAATATATCATCCAAATACGAGTTATCCGGAACCAGTGACATGAAATTCTCCTCGTCGTTCTGGAACCAACCCATCACCGACTGCACGGTGCACTGGCGCGCGGTCACCGGCCCGCTGAATGGAGAGGAGAGTGGGGCGAAGCAGATGTCCTCCAGTCGTGTTCCATTGCCGCCCAGCGCTGGGCAACAGTCCAACATAGTAAGCCGGGTATATAGTATTAACGACATCACGACAGCACTTCCAACGATAGACGCCGATATCTATAATTGGTGCGATTTCGATATGGAATTAATGTAAACAAACCATAAAAAAGTTTATGGTTTTCACCAATTTACATAATTGAGGTTTTTTCAACTACTCGTTATATGTATTTTCGAAAATTAGTCATTCATTTAAGTATTGATCAAAAACCAAATACAAACTACAAATAGAATAGAGTCATACCAGTCACAAAAAGAAGTTAAAACAGACAACATCATTCACAAATTCACACTCTGACATCCTTAACTTCATGAAGGAGTTAACTTTTCAACCTATTGAAGTATTTTGTTTAATTCTGAGGTATTTTAATACACTTTATGTATTTGTCATCAAGCAAAGAGCATAATTCATAAGTAAAATCTTTTAAAAATATAGTGGTACAAAAGAGTTAACAACTGATAAAACAACAAAAAGATTAATTCTCCTGTTTGTCACACGTTGCTAGGCGACGGTTTGTTGTTAAACATTCCAGATCGAATTTGCACCGAGTATAGAGTTTTATAACTGATCAATCATCATGTCAGGCAACCCTGCTCTGGACCTATACTTGTGCATAGCAAACAGATTTCCTACAGTTACTGGAAGAGTCCTGGAGTCCACGGCCTCTGGTAGCAGTATTGCATACTAACCATTTGGGTACATAAATGATGTAATATTACTGAGTAGCAATGTTTGTCATTTATGTACGCAATTGTTTTTGGGTGACTGTATGCAATTTGTAGGCAAAATAAATAAATAGTGAATTTTTAGAATTCCGTAATAAATTTTGAACGGATAGTTTTGTCCGTCTGTTAACAAGGGCCTTAAAATGAAATGCTTTTCTGTTATCGTTCACACCAAACGCTAGTTCAAAAATGAATGACACTCACAATGTGAGGAGTAAGAGGTTGTATTCCACGCTGGCTAAGCGCGGATTCGTGGACTTCACACACTTTTGAGAACATCATGGAGGTTTCCTCACGGTGTTTTCCTTCAGCGTAGGAAATGATTATAAATTTATCATACTTTGGAAATTAGAGGTGAGCGCAGGATTTGAACCCAATACGTCCCGTTCGAGAGACCATTGTTCGAACCACTAGGCTATCAATTCATAGCTTTATTATCATTAACTCACCCATAATCTTCTTCTGCAATCGAAGGACATCAAGCATGAAGGTGGAATTGAAGACTGGGCCAAATTTGATGGTGCCAGTGTCAGTCTCATGCTCTATAGTAGGTAGACCCTTTGACGTGATGATGAGCATCTCAGTGCGGTAGAATGGTTCGAAGTGAGAGTCGAAGTACTCTCTCTCCATACGAGCGGGTGACGTGGGTGATGCCCAGAGTTCTACTGGGTTGATGGTCATTTGCATCATCGTTACTCCATACCCCAAGATGACAACCAATAGCGTGCCTGGGTGTAGAAATAACAGAGGTTATATTAAGCTAAATATGTGTATCAATATTTGTACATACAGTCGAATAACGTTTTTATTGAACACTAGCTGTACCCGACCCACGTTGCGAACAAGACAATCAAATGTCTAATCGACATCATTTTTGTACCAAAACCCTTTTCTGACAATTATGAACAAAGTTGCTAAAGCAGGGGTGAGCAAACCGCGGCCCGCAGGCCGTATGCGGCCCTTTGAGCAATTTAAAATTTACACATTATGCTTATTAAGCTTATACACTATGTCAAAACATAAATAATTCAACATAAAAAAGCATCATAATATAAAATTGAAGTAATAGTATAAACTTTACATATTAACTATAGAACGTTTAGAAGATTTGATTTAGAATGTAAAGAAATAATCAATGTGTGGCCTTTTTGCAAAAATGAATTTTGAATTAGCCCTTTAACTAAAAACGTTGTTCACCTCTGTGCTAAAGACACCCGTGCTTTATCAAAGTACCAATTCAAAGTCTAAAATATTACTAATAATAATTATTCACTTTATTCCAACTGTGGCATGGTATAAGAATAATTTATAATTTAAAAATATATTGACGTTCATAAGTGTATTACTGATCCTTGCATGAGTAAATGTATTGGATATCATTTTGATATGATTTTTTACGATATAAATCCTAAAATATATGGCTCTCCATTCAATAATCAAACTTACAAAGGGTGCAAAAAGAAGATGCATTTTTGTTTTAATTTTGATTTTCGTTAAGTGAGCTATTGGTTCTTAAGACGAAATAAGCTGTTCTCTTTTCATTTGAAACATTATAAAATGTCTAAATGAGAATTTCTGTCCCTGAGATAATGTTAGAGTTTGCACGTAATTTATGGATTATAAAATCAAGTTTGCATTTTCAATTCCACTCACCGAGGAATAGGACAAGCCAAGGCCTCGAGGCCATGATAACGCCCCACCACTGAAAGAAGTCCTCCAGCTTAGTCTCCGTTGCAGCACCAAGCTTCTCAAAGAACGTGGCCTCCCCTGCGCCATCTGGCTGATCAGCTGACCAGCCTGTAGCTCCAGGATTCGTTGGCAACTCTGCATTTGTGTCTGACGCCACACCTAATTTATACAAATATATAATCAAATAAAATTGAATATTATAACTTTTTTAATCGTTCAAATAGTATTGTTAGGTTATATTCAGTTGAATTTAAGGTCCATCACAGCAATAAATGTAGCATAGAAGAAAATGTTTATCAATTGATCAAAGGGCATAAATGCTATTTTAAGATATTTTTTTAATTATGGAGTTTTGGAATGACATTGGCTTTTCAAAAAAACATTAATGTTATAAGGTAGGGACATAATTTTTTAAGGTGGGAGAATTAAGGTAGTACAAATTTTATTTTAAGATTGGGACATAGATTTTTTAGGGTAAGTCTTTCTATATGAAAATCTAGTGTCACTATGTTTATTTACGCAAATTTCAGAAACCATAAATTTATTGTAGATTTTTGGGTCCAATTTAAAAGATAAGATAGTTTTTATGCCGGGAAACAACTTTATTCCCGCGCGATAACAAGTTAAAATGAGTATAACGAGACGGAAACTACAGCACTAAAACAGGTTACTATTGTAACCTTTTTTATCCCAGACATTTACAGTAATAAATAAATATATAAAACAATACTATTTAAACGAATTGATAATAAAAACATACATACAAAACAAACTAGACACTGCAAGCTCACTTTAAAAACATTGAAAAAGGAAGCTAATTTTTTATAAAAAGCAAAAGTACATTAATTTCATTACTATAGAACCAAACATTGTTATTACAAAACCATGGCATACACACACATTATCTATCGATAACATACATACAATACTATAGTACAAGTATACACGTGGACAAGTATCATGAATCACAGTACAAGACGAATGGGGATCACAATATACATATATAATTATCGCTCTAAAGTACATGATATAAGAACTGTATTTACAATTACATACACGATGCGCAACTATTCTAGTTTATTATACATATTGAACGTAAAATATTATTTTTATGTGCATAATAAAATTTTTAACTCGATACATCGTGGACTCGATTCATCGAGACCATAATCTATGCAATTTAGTCGAAATATCACGAAAAACATACATATTACCCGTAACATGTAATTAATGTAAGTTAATGCTTGATTACAATCTCACCTGATGGTAAGTGGTGGTGCAGTGTTAGATGGTAAAGCGCATTAACTTAGAAGAAACCTATTCACTCTTGTCATGCATAGAAGATAACTTTTAACAAATTTACAATCATTGGGAAAATTATACTAAGAGTCTGACTACCTGAAGACAGTGATAAATAAAATATACCGCATATTTAAAAAGTATTATTATAACCCTAAATATAGGTAAACGTTGTTGATATTGTATAAAATTAAAAAATTCAAGTATATCCATTGAGAAGCGATGAAATAGTGAAAGAAAAATACAAGTTACTTTAATTTTCAATACAATCAAAATAATCAGCCAGCGTCGTGTTCGACACTACGAGGTTGAGTAATATTACAAAATATATATTACAAATCAAAATCGAGTGGTCCCATCTCCGATCACTTCACTCAAAACGTTGCCAAAGTTAACACTTACACTGCGGCTTGGGATCTTGTGAATGAGGGTGAAATTCGACCTTAAATATTTTTTTTTAAACTAACGATTCAACGCTTTGCCGACATAAAGAAAGCAATATTTGTTTGTCATATGTCATACAGTTAAGCGTAGAATGCTTCCCGTACCAGAGGAAAACCTCGAGTTTTGCGTGCCGCACAATATCTACCATGAGGCGGATTCGATTTCAGGTAGCAGAGAACATGTTAAAAATGCACGTCAGTCGTCAAAATTTATTTAGTTTTAATTGCCTTTTGTTTCTTTTAATCATCGACTCGTGTAAATATCTCGATAACGTCGTCTGAGCGATGAATAAAATAGATCTCAGTTTAAAACTAAAAAAGCCTTTTATAAAATGTGCCCTATGTAATGCAATTTTTTATTTTGGTTTCTATAAAAACTTACTAAAAGTTATAAATAGTCACCATAACATATTCTATCGACGTGACGTTTTATTTTCGTATCCGACGCACACTTGACCACTAATAACTTAGTAGCAACTTGTTAATTAAAGTTGTAAAATGATATAATCTTTTCATTAGACTCTCGAAAGATAACTAAGTCAATTTTATATCTACAAAAATACTATTGTAATTATTTTTATACTATAAATAAATTATATATTGTTTATCCACAAAAGTAGGAATAGTTCGATAAAATATATGATGAATAATTTTTTACATTTACTATATTTCATGCTTCTTATAGTCTCTCGCCAAACGAACACCTTTTTAACAATTATTTTACTATAATTTTTCTATAATAGAACCTCGATTATCAGTTACAATAAATAATAATGTATATGTCTATAAATATGTATATATTGTAATAATGCAAAATACAAGATTACATAAAGCATGCTATTAAAACATTCAGAAAAAGCACCAACAAGCCATATTAATATAAGAAAATATTTAAAAAATTGTGAATTCCGAATACCCGATATAAATATTCTTAGATTTTTATGACAATCTTCTTTTAACTTTTAAAAATTTAAGACTATTATTTATGAAATAGATGTTTTGAACGCACCTTAATGCTGACCACCATGATTGATTGCATGACGCCACAAAATCATTTTCATACAATAATAAGTTTATTAACGTTATTTCTATTTATATATATAAGTATAGTAACGTTATTTCTATGGACGAGAACGATAAAATTTTAATAAAAAGCGTGAATTTATGAATCACTCTATTGTTATCAGAATGTAAACTGCAAATAGGCAACCTACACACAAAGTATAAAACAATAAAACTAGTCTACATAAGCTGGCTTACATATATAGTCATAGGAAGAACTATTGCCATGTAGAAAAGTGTAGAAACCTAGAAACAAGCATCAAAGTAAGGTTCTACATTAAGATGTGTAAATAAAATCGAATGTACGGTGTAGTTAAATAAGTACTCTATACTGTCATTACACACTATACTGTAATAGGATTCTATACGACGCATTGGGGTTCATTCAGATAGACCGGCGCGGAGAGCAAAGCACACTTTTATCGCGTTAAAAATGACTGGGTCATAAATAAGGTATATTCTTAGCGCCTTCGGTCGACTCTTAGGCATTTTAACATCCCAAAATTTACTTAAACGCGATAAAAACGTGCTCTCGGCGCCGGTCTTTTAGACCCTTACTATTCAAAAGAAAGCAAGCAGGAGTCATATTAAACTGGTCAATGTTTTTAGACCCTTAGTATTCTAATGAAAGCAAGCAAGCAGGAGTCCTATTAAACTGGTCAGTGTCTACGCTCTATTGTAAGCCAGCGCTAAACAGGGGCCATGTTAAGCTGGTCATTGTGTACGCTCTATTGCAAAGCAGCATTAAATAGGGATCAATTTAAACTGGACCAAGATACGCTCTATTTAATTAAAGCAGCAGTAAGCAGGGGTCATATTAAACCGGTAATTTACGTTCTTTTAAAGCAGCAGTAAGCGGGGATCATGTTAAACTGGTGATTGTATACATACTGGAGCGGTGCGAGTGTAACGGGCTGGTCTCCGGTCCGCCGCCGCGCCGCGCCTCCGCGCCGCGCGCCCAACCCTCTGTCCCAAGCGTTACACCCATTACACCCAAAACACCCAATCACCCAAACTTAATGTAACCAGACGTTTGAATCAAACCACTTAAGGTTACTATTTAATTATTAAGATTAACTTGAGAACATCCCCACTCTACCTCATAGGAGAATTTCGAAATAATAATCTCATTTTGTATTACGAAACTTTACAATTTGGGAATTCACTCAGAAAGACAAACTATCGGAGCTGATCAAAATTTTACCGTAAACAAAGGAAAATAAAGTTGATATTTCCACGATATTTGTGGAATAAGTCGGAGTGAAGTCAGCGTATAATGAAATGCACATTATAATTTTATATTTCAAACATGAAAACAACAAGGTTTATTAAAATATTTAAAAACATATGTTTTCATTATAGATCCCTAATACAAAGAAATACACAAAATTTCATAACTGTGTTGTTAACCGTTGAGGAATTCCCTTCTCAGGAGCCAATCCTGAACATAGTAACAGGTCATACTTATAAAAATGCATTTTCATCGGAACTGAAGCAGTATGCAAAATTCCAGCTTCGTAGTGTAAGAGGAAGTGGGTCTAATTAAGCTTGCAAGATTTGACCCGTAACAAATATATATGTATACTAACATACAAACATACACTGCAAATTAAACAAAAGGTTGTAAAAATATAAGTGGTTCAATTCTCACGTCCAAGTGTTATCTAAAAGACCAAGAAAAGACATGTAGTCTGGACATGCCACTTCCAGACACGTCAATCGTGAGGACCTCTTCTCTCGCATGCAGATAACCCGAAACTTATAAAGTTAATATGACGTCAGAGTTTTGTTTTTTCTTTTTAATTTTTTTAACCTCAAAATCGTTAAGCAAGTGTTCCGACTTCAACTGTGACGCTCGAGACATACCTGTTTCGTGTGAGTGTATTACAAAATGTGCAAATACGTGGTCTATTGGGATTCTGTATTTAAAAAAAAATCTACAGCTGTGATATTAATTGAAATTCGAACGTAGAAAATATATTGTTAATTATAAAGCAGATTATGGCATATTTATTAGTGACAATATTTTTTCTGCCAAGTTAATGCTCGACAACAATTCCACCTGATGGTATGTAAGTGGAAATTATGTCTAAGATTTTGAGCGAAAATAACCTATAGTTAAAATTAAACAATATATATAATGTAATCATGAAATTTAACAAAACAGCCACATCTAAGCATATAACATCCTTTTGAGAAAAAAATCTCGATAATACTAAATAAATTTCATATAAATGTAACTTAGTTAAGCTTAATAAGATGTATTTGTATTACTTCTGTACTAAATATACAATTTAAATTAAACATTTTCAAATAATTTTAAATAGAAGCTGATAAATAAAAATATTTGTATTTTTTATATTATAATTGTAAATTTCCCATTTTCCCACCGAACCTCCATTGTTAGTGGTTAGCAATTTCCAAATTAATAATCCCTGCCCAGTAATATTTAATTTACACAAATATCTTATGATAAATTAAAAAAACATACAAAAATATGTTTTAAAATAATTATTTTATTATGACACGAATTATATTACTAATAAATTATATATGTTATCAAAATATATAAGATACCATCTAAGTAAAAATATACATGCAATGTTTTATGTTCTAATAACTCCGCGTTCGACTGTCGATCGATTGTCGTTCGATTGTCGCCATGTCTAGAATAGGACTGATGCTTTCTTCAATATCTATTTAATAACTTCATGAAGGCGACTGGTCTACTATAATATATCCTACTAAACGCCTCTTAAAAAAATCAGTCAAATCCTACCACCACCAAAAAATTCAGTCAAATCGATAAGGTCAGACTTAAAAGACGCCGTGAAGAATTTATTCACTTCCTTTACGACATACAATGAATAATATATTTTATTAATAAAAGAGTTTCCTAAGTGAGCTATTGGTTCCTATGATGAAATAAATAATTAGACTTCGAGTTTAAATATTCATAAATATTTAAATCTTCCTAATTAAAAAGTTAATATTAAAAGTATACTTAAATACTAACCGACAATATTCTCCTGCTGGTTGCAGCAGAAGACGCCGCCGAGGAAGAGAGTGGAGAAGATGACGAACACTATCGCCATGACGACGGCGTACCCGTCCGCGCCCGCGATGCTGAACGGGCGCGAGGCCGGGGCGGGCGGCGGTGGCGCGGGGCAAGACGCCGCGCAGTCTAGGCACGAGCATCCAGGGAGACCCTGACCCGAGAACAAACACACATCTGTTATAATGACTCTCTAAGGTTGACAGGTAGAGAATGCTTTTTAGCATTAAGTCCACCTTTTGTACCAAATTTTGTTGTTGGTAGTAATAAAGAATAATAATAATGACCGGAAATTGGGAAAAAAATTGTATTAGATAATGTATGACTTTTTTGTTTGACTTCGCTAATCCTCTAGTATATTTCGTCCATGATCTGACGTATATACATTAGTTCTACAAATTCAAATACAGATGGCAGTAGTGATTTTTTTTTCGATTAAATATCTTAACTTTAGTTCTAATAATTCCCATCATTATTAATGCCAAATTTAATTCAGATGCGTTTAGTAGTGAGTAACAAACATCCATCCATTTATCAATCCATCCATCCCCACAAATGTTAGTATTTATAATATTAGTAGGATTCCAAGGCTTACATTAGCTCCGAGATTGCAGGGTCTGGTAGAAGGGTTGTAAGGAGTGAATCCGTCCACGGGCTCATCGCTCATGACGTAGTTGATCTGGAAGGGCACGGGCGGCAGCTCCACGTTGCCCATGTTGGTGAACCAGCGTTCCGGAGTACAATTTTCTGAGCCGTAGTCGCCGCACATCGCGTCCAGGGCCATTTGATTTGAGGATGGCATTTGGACCTGGAATTTTCGATTAAATAGTTATTTTAAAAAAGAAGAAAAGTAATAGAACCGCGCGGGGAATAAAAAGAGACAAGGGAAACATAATATGTAGCTGAAGCAACCGGAATCAATATATATATATATATATATATATATATATATATATATGTGTGTGTATGTTTGATTGTCATTTATACACTCTGAAATAGGAG
>DWJZ01003579.1:0-16780 GCA_018249125.1 Asbolis capucinus
CCTTCACCAATCTGCATTGGAGATGCGTTGTGAAGTATGCTCTAGGCCAGGAGGCCTAGAGACAGTATGAGGATAAACCCATGCTCAGTAGTGGGCCATCAATGGGTTGAAGCGTACTGCTTTACCATCTAAAACCGCTGCTTAGCATCAAGATCGCAGTCAAGCACTAATTTAAAGAATTATAAAACCTGTAAAGTACATTTTGGCAGTTGTTCCCTTTCTCCACTGGCAGGTCGATACTAAGATTATTGTAGTTTGTTTGTTATGCTGAGAACGGTTGGTCGTAAGTCCCACATAATGGTTATTACCTCCAGCAACGCTGATATGCAGATACGACGCAATTTAATTACCTTATTATGCTTGGTATGAATATCTTGAAATAATATTTTCAAGCTGCAGTCTAAAGTAACCTATATTGCAATAGCCGAAGACTTAATTTAGGTTGATACGTTAATTATAAGGACGGTTTTTTATATTCGCATATTTCGTTTGCGGTAAGGGTGATAAAAGAAATTTGTCTAATGAAATCGCTAGTTCACTAAACTACGTACAATTGCAAGTGTATCCATTATGGTAAATTTTTGTATCTTTCTTCCTTACAATCGAATTAGAGATAAGACCAAAGAATATAAGATATACATTTTAATATTAATCAATAACAATTTTTATATTAATTCAATATATTTGAACATTCATCCAACATCGACACGTATGTATACTTGTTATTCGGTAAACGGAGAAGATAAGTGTCTTATCTCAGTAGATGATATAAGACGGATTAAGATACATCCATATTAAACCCTGCTATAATCTCGCTGTAAAAGTCTGGTCGCAAGATCGTGTAATGTTTATTATGTTTACCGTTTAAAATGGTTTGTTTTGATAAACTTTCATTTTGTAATAGATATAGACTGCCAGATGTGAATCATGAAATTATTTTGTATGGAAATAGTGCAATAAAGGACGTGAAATATAAATATTTTGTAAGGAAATAGTGCAATAAAGTACGTGAAATATAAATATTTTGGAAGGAAATAGTGCAATAAAGGATCTGAAATATAAATATTTTGTAAAGAAATAGTACAATAAAGGACCGTAAATATAAATATTTTGTAAAGAAATAGTGCAATAAAGAACCTGAAAATATAAATATTTTGTAAAGAAATAGTGCAATAAAGGATCTGAAATATAAATATTTTGTAAAGAAATAGTACAATAAAGGACCTGATATATAAATATTTTGTAAAGAAATAGTGCAATAAAGGACGTGAAAAAATAGTGAAATTAAAAGGAAAATTAATATTGCATTAAGGGGGAGGAAAAATATTAAGCACCCCCCATATATTACACATATGTATTTTACTTTACACAAATACCATATAACTCAATGAAACAAAATTAAAACGGGAACAAAATACCTAATATACATATGTTCCTTGAAACACTTTTGAAAAAAGTCGTATGACGCACGTGTACCTTGATCATGGTTATACGAGGATATAGGGAGTTATACGAGGATCCCTAAAACCAAAATCTACTGCAAACAAACTAGCCTTCTATTTTTCTGAAATAATATTTTACTGTTAATTAAAAAGAAAATATCAGAAAAGAAATATAATATAATTAAAACAAGAAAAATATGTGCAAAACTCATCACAGTAAGAGAGGGCTCGACGCCTGAAAAACTCGCACTGACTTCGTTAGCTGTATATTTTTATATAGACCAGTGATTTCGCTTTTATATCGTTCAGAGTGAGACAGAACTGAGAGACCTTCATTTTCACCATTTGCAGTACGGATTTGTACGAGGTCTACAAGCGATCTACAAGCAATTATCGCAAAACTTCCAATCCATACGAAACGCCGGAGCCGTTAACAGGCAGTATAAAGAACTTTCGCATAAAACGATTCGCGTTTTTTTGAGGTAGTTGAGTAGGCACCTAATTTCCTCAAACATACTTCAAATCGAAGCAAAGACGAAAATAGGAAATAATGTTTTCGTAAGTGATGAAGGTATTACTTCGTAATAAATCACAGCTAACAGTCACAGGAAAAGGTACAAAATTGCTTCAATAATAATAAACCGAATGATGACTTGGTGAGTTAGTATTCGATTTTTTCGCTTATCGATCTAATTTTGATTTTCATTCATACAATACCAATTTTGATAATATTGCATGTTTGTTTGGTTAAGGTGTATATAAAGAATATGGCACTCATGGGTTCGAAATTAATAGTTATGTAATATTACAAATTCGAAAATTATTGTCTATTTGTTACGATGTAACGCCTAAATCACTGGATCTATATTGATGAAAATTGTTTAAGTAGTCCTGGTGTTATTCCAGAGTATAATCTATTTCCTTACCAAATTTTATTCAGTTCTATTCAGTAGTCTTTGCGTGAAGGAGTTACAAATTTCCATACATCCTCACAAACTCATTATTTTATTGGGAAAAGTTATATGAACTAAACTCAAGAACACAATATGTATGTATATACATATTGTGTTCTTGAGTTACATAGAGTGAAAGGGAGATTAGTGCAGGAGGATTCTTAGTTCCATTTTGGTCCCATGTTCCTTACAGAAAACTATTCAGTTCATATGCGAAGAAGTTTATTCCGCGTAAATTACGATCCCGCGGGATTTCCGGGATAAAAACTATCCTATATGTTAATCCAAGTTACCCTCCATGTGTGTGCCAAATTTCATGACAATCGGTTACGCAATTTTTGCGTGAAGAAAGAACAAACAAACAAACATACAAACTTTCGCATTTATAATAATTGTTAGGATGAAGGCTTTAAACAAACAAAACTAAAAATATATAGAATACAAAATAGAAATGTCATCCTCTTTTCAAAAGCTGTGCCTTAAACGGCGCAATTCTTTTATTTTATTATAAGAATTTAACAAGTATTATTTTAATTTGAAATAAACAAATAATAAATTTATATATTTTAGCTAACGGGAGATCTCTTGCCAGGCGAAGTGTATTGGGGGAGCGGCCGAGCTCCGACAGTTCTTAGTCGGAACTTATATTATATGCTAACGATACAGAAAACATTGATAGCGTGATTCAGGTTTTGTCGTGACGTCACCGTATGACGTGTTGTGATGTCGCCACAATATATATCAGCGTTTCTAAAATTTCACTATCAAAGCTCTCACTAGGATATTGATCTAGTTACATCGCCCCAATACTGATAAAAATTCCTTTTAGGTCAACACATTTATTTACTCAATTAATTTAACAAAGTATTCCTGTTTACATATACTGTATAAGAAAATAGGAATCTTCTCACAACCCATCAAGGCCCACTATTAAGGCCATAGTTCACCACGCTGGCCAAGTGCGGACTGGCAGACTTCACACACCTTTGAGTTATGCAAACTCTCCAGCATGCAGGTTTCTTCACGATGTTTTCCTACACCGTTATAGCGAGTGACATTTAAATGCTTAAAAATATGAACCCAGGAATACTTTGTTAAAATAATCTGTTCTCAAATACAGTATATAGTATTTGTTTGTAACGAAAACCGTTGCAAAATGTACTCTTAGGAGACGGGGAATTGCGGTGAACTGCTAGACTTACCAAAGTTGGTAATAGAGTTGGGACTGACATGCAGGAACTATAAATTATACTATTCCTGCTGAGACCGATTTAATGTACTTTAAGAAAGCAATGTAGTATAAAATGGAAGTGCGGTAAAAATATAAAATAGCGGGTCGACCCGTGGCTTTGCTCGCGTTGTATGTTAATAAAAAAATGGTCTATGTGTTATTCCGGATTATAATCTATCCCTGTACCAAATTTTATTTAGATCAGTTTAGTAGTTTTTGTGTGATGGAGTAACAAACATCAATCCATATTTTCACATTTATAATGTTAATAGGATTGTATCTTGGTACTATGGTGAACAAACAACTGATAAACATATATGTAACCCACTAATGAGCTCGGATATTCTCTCAAAATGTATAAAAGCCTACGTTGGCCACGTTGGGAACTTTATGAGGAACTTTCAAAAGTTCAGATTTACTCGTAATTAAATTTATTCGAAGTTAGTTTTTACAATCACTTTTCAAACATTAAACTACGCCATTCAACAAATCCCTACGGTGAGTGGTTTTGAAAGAAGCGGCAAGAAACTCCCAAGGAGTTCTTTATTCGAACTCATAGTTACAAATAGCACTTACTACTTATTTATTAAACTCGTTCCCACTCATTTTTATAATTAAAATATTCATCCAGTATATTATTAACTTTTGTCATAAAAACGCTTTTGAAATGAGCTTTAATTTTTCTTAATATTTCTAATTTTCGACAGGCCGTTTTATTAGTGGTCGTGAGGTCGATTCCCACCTTGGTATACATTTCCTGTAATGTGCAGGAATGTTTGTAAATATCTATATAAGTATGTATTTAAAAATATATATGTATGTTTATCAGTTGTCTGATCACCATAGTACAAGCTAATGCTTAGTTTGGGGTCGGATATATTTATTTATTATCCTCAAAATGTTTCATAGAAAAAAGTGACAATTATCTACTAGGTACATACATTTATTTTTTCTACTACACGTGCAGGTTTTGAACCCAGAATCTCCGGTTCAAGAGGCCAACGTTCAACGCAATAGGCCGTCACTGCCTCAAAACAACTATTTTAATTTTATAAATAATGAAATATTATTTCTTTAAAAGATATCAACAAACTTTCCTGTTCATAACAAAAACTTGTTCTAGATGAGAATAGAACCGGCGACCGATGACAGTCCAGTTTACTAACCACTAGACCAACAGGCCATTCAAAGCAGGTAATTAAGAATCACAAAAAGCAATCTCACCGTTCTGTAGCATGCGAAATATCGAAAAAGTGAAAAGCTGCTCTACATTTTGCTCATCAACACGTATTTCGTTGAATTACCAGGTCTGAATGACCTTGCATCTGGACCTTAATGATTGAAGGGTTTCATTTTGCTCATCAACACGTATTTCGATGAATTACCAGATCTCAATGACCTTGTATCTGGCCTTTAATGATTGAAGGGTTTCATTTTGATCATCAACATGTATTTCGTTGAATTACCAGGTCTGAATGACCTTGTATCTGGACCTTCATGATTGAAGGGTTTATCATTTTGTTAGAGAAATTAAAGATAGTTTCATTTAAAGTCCACTTCAAATTATATTAACATGTAATAAAATGTCATCAGCAATTTAGTTGAGGCGACATCGCGCAACACGTCATACGATGACGACACGACAAGACCTGAATCACGCTAGCGGAGTTTTCTGTATCGTTAGCATATACAAGTTCCGACTAACAACTGTCGGAGCTCGGCCGCTCCCCAGGCATTACACCTTGCCTGGCGGGAGATCTCCCCTTAAATAGATTAGATCTCCCCGCTAAATAGTCAGTAAAGACATTGCAACCCATAACTATCCTAATACTGGGCTGGTCTTCTCACACAATGTGAGGTGTACAGCCCATGGCCCATCACGATGGCCAAGTACACATGGATGGACTTTTGAGAACTATTCATTTGTTTTCTTCCTAAATATACGCAGATTACTAATTATTAACTTGCCTACGTCGGTGTTCCCATTTAACTACGATGTGGGAGTCTTCAAGAGAAGAGTGAATAGGCATTTACTAAGTTAGTGTGTCCAACATCTTAGACAACATCACCAGTTTCCATCAAGTGGGCTCGATGTCAAGCATTAACTTATTTTGTATAAAAAAAAAGATACAATGTACATAATACACAGCCAGGTGAAACTCAAGAAACTAATACAAAAAATGCAAGTATTTGTGACTATGCATACGCGATAGTCCTGCCATCTGGTATTCCGATAATTTGTAATTTGTATCCATTATAGAGGTTTCGGATCACTGGTTCCATGCATTTCGATAATATCGATTATCGATCAATGATCCACAACAAGAGTATGCGAATAGTGAATTACCCTAAATATAAACTATTTGCAATGAGTAGACGTATCTGATACAATATGTATTTACGTTTAGTACGTAACTAACTTACGTACGTACGTACTTCGAAAAATATTAAAAAAAATTAAATAATTCCGACACAAAAGAAACCTCAAAAAATATCCCATATCAAAGCAATGATATCACGGTTCGAACGTTGGCCACTGGTCCGGCCACTGGACTCCATAGGCCGGGAGGTTTTGGGTTCATTTCCTACGCGCACCTCTTGTATTCAACTCCTCGAAACTGTGTGAAGTCTAACAAACCACCGGGTAGTGAACTACGGCCACTACGATGCGAGAGGGAGACTCGAGCCCAGTCGTACAGTAGTTATGGATTTCAACAACAATCATATGGATTTCAACAACAAACATACAATAATACCATTATCAATTAGAAAAGAGATGATGATTTTCATACGGATGAATAGATTTTCCCAAAACTGAAATTTGAAACCAAATCACAAGCATCAGAATCAAATTACCGCTATTTTTGCAACAAACTGATAATAAACTGTAATTCTAGAACTCAAAGGTCTATATTAACATATGTACATATTTTCGGCACATTTTGTATAAGCTAATAATAATAAAGAGGCGCGTGTCTGGCTGTGCATCACCTGCGGGAGTGGCTTTTGAAAAATGATTGTACATCTTTCAACGAAGCGTGCCTTTGTAGGGGTGGTTAGGGTGACCATTTCTTAGATTATTTAAGAGACATAAGCAATTTTATAAACAGAATTCGATCTGGATTTTTTTCCATACAACATTGAAAAGTTAATATTAAAAAAAACATTTAGTTAGATATTTTATCTTCCGCAATACCCAACCAAATTACATATGCCCATCCGATTGCGATAAACCTTTGCCAACTTTTGGTTTACATTAGCCAAAAGGTTGTGTTATGAGCATAGAATTTTAACATCTGCAGTACCTGATGTGGAGTTACAGAACCTGACATACGTGAAGCTTTTCAATGTCATAAGTGTTTACTAAAAGTAGGTGTAAAAATTTCAAATGAAAAGTAGCCGAGTTATACCGTGAAGTATAACTATGTTTCAGTAACTTATTCTACTAATATAAAGTTTGTGAGGATGGACGGATATACATATGTATGTGTATTCCTCTTTCACGCAAAATAAAAATATACGGATCTGAATGAAGTTTCTCTCTGAGATGGACTACTTTTATCAACACACCACGCGGGCGAGGCCACAAGCAGAAACGATTTATATATATTTAGGATCTACCTACGACAGTTTAAAAATCTGTGTACTCACTAAAAAACTCTTTCAACACACCCGCCTCAAATGAACGTAAACTCCAGTCATTAGTGCCATGAAAAACTGTAATTCAAACACGAAAATTGGGCCAACAATGTATTATGAAAGAGCTTAAATGTTACACTGCATTTTCTACGATAAACCCTTTTGAAGTCCCTAAAATATTGCAGTTATGAACATTATAAAATAATAAAGTGAGACAGTTTGAAATTAATTTCAAACTTTGCATCATACTTATTTTTGGTGTACATCAATGTTTTTGTACGTTTTATATCCGTTGTAGTTAACACATTTTTTGAATTTAAAAAGTTATTATTTATTTTGAAGTTACTGTGATGACTTAAGATATATGTAGGTGGTATTCTAAATTTACAGTTAGATTTAAAAGACAAAATACCAACAATTTTAAGTTATTTTGTCTTTGTGGCAGTAGGTACATTACCTGCTCATGTGGTAAAATATTCGATTTCTAGCCGATTTTTATATGTATGTTTGATAAATATTGGTGTTTAGTATCTGGGGAATTTTATTTATAGTGATCTACGTAAAACCCTCAACACTTAGAAGGGTTAAGGATTGGCGGGTCAGCTTTAGCTAATCGGCTTGATTTTTTAAATAAACACACTAAGAATTTGGTACAGCGGGTGTCATGACAACAATAATGATCACAGATTTAACAAATAACACCCACGACGCGATAATAAATATTTACAGATATCGGAAATCGGATCCCTCATCGCGCCGGCATCACAAACAATATCAGCTACACTTAGTAAAGGTTAGTTTTTCATTTAAATATGTATAAATAAATAAGTAAATGACGTAGTTTCCGTTATTCATCGGGTAACAATTGTTTTTCATCGGGTAACTATATTTTTACCTCAGTATCATTATCTTTTCAACGCATAACTGTTTCACCCGGGTCTCCTCTCATAATGTGTAAGGGGTCTAGGCCACCACTCAACATTTTTTTCTTTCACCGAAGGAAGTGTGTATTAATTAATTTACAATAAATGTTGGTCATATAGCTATTTTATCGATTTTTGGCCTAATTCTGAAGGGACGGAGTTCGTCAGTCCTCCCCTTGTTTATATACTTGTCTCCAGTGTCGCGAGTGTCGGAAGTGTGTGGCCTATTTTGGCGCTGGATTAATATTAAAATAATATCTGATCACGTTGCATCTACTTTAATATAGAATTAATTGGTTTCAAGATTTTCGAGGAATTCTGATTTTATCGCAATTATGTTCATAAGAGAGTGTAATAATATTGGATACTATGCATTAAACCAAAAAAATAATAAATTTTATATTACATGTAGAATTCAATAAAAAAAAACTTTAAAACAAATTAGTATCAAATTAGTAGGTATTCACTTTACGCATTGATATGCAACTGTTTGTGATTTGGGGAATACGAGTAACATAAAAGTATTTGTGCCAAAAGTCACGGAACCTTATTAAGTTTTTAAATTAAGAGTAGGTATCTTTTTTTACTTTTCTGTAATTTAAAATAAATATAATAATAAGTTTTATTTTTATATATTTAATTTATAATAAACAATTATAGTGTTATAAATATAATTTATAATCCTTTATAAAAAAAAATTATGGTCTCCCTACACCAACTACATGCACTGAAGTCATTGTTCGAAAGCCCATTTCGATGCAGCTCACCTTTAAAGACATCTTTTGTTGAGATTTACAATCTGCTAGCGTTACTCGAAGGTAATGGTTTTTCGAGGATTTTGTTCCTTTTTTACAGTAACCACCCATTTTGTACTTACTACTGTGCAAATCCTCCAGGCATTGCATCAGGGTCAAGTGGTCCTGTGAAACTACAGAGCAATTGCACACAGCTATATAGAGACAAAAAAAACATACTTAATGATAACAAATAACAATAAATTAATATACCCTGTATAATACTAATATTTCTAAAAGTCTTGCTGCAACTCAGTAATTTCCTACTACTGAGCACGGGTTTCTACTCATACTGAGGAGGCCAATACCACCACGCACCAAGCTGCTCTGATGAGCATGGGTGGCGTTAATGGCAAACTCTAGTGTCGTAAGATTAAAGCCACATATGGGCCCTTCAATACATTGTCATAACACAACATAAATTAAAAACATATTGTACAAAAAAATAACATTAATGGCGCCTCCATAAAATCGGAAGTAGATAAAAAATACAATGCAGTTAATAAAGAATTTTGGGCGATTTTCATCTTTACCACTTAGTAGCAATTATGAACAAAAAACCCGAAGTCGTCTCCAGGTAACGAAGCGGAATGCGAACAAAAAAAGATTAAATCACACGTAACAAAAACCAGCGGTTTCTTTTGTCGAAAAGATAAGAAAAATTACATACAATGGGCAAACTTCACTGTTTGGTTCCGTTTTTATCGAAACAACACTCTCTTCTGAAACCATGTTATATGATACACAATATTTAATACTTCAATCAAATTTGAACTGTGTGTGTCTGTAATAAAGTTCTTAATTTTTATGTATAATGTCAAAAGTGTTTATTTGGCGTCTGGGTTCAAATTGTTTCGCTAAATGCTTGTAAAAGTTGATGGCTTTCTCAGATTCTCTTTATAGTATAAAAATGGTTTTCATTTCGTTTAGTTTGCTTGGCGAATAAAACCAATTGATGACTAAGAGCTTGTTTGCCCTAATGTATAAAATGTGATAAATATTAAGTACTTTTTTTATACGCATAGAATCATAAAGATGAGTTTCATAATAGTTTTATAACCCCCTAATACGAGACATAAGTTTATCTCAAAAGTCATATTTTATAGCAAATCGTTAAACAAACAGTTTTATATAAAAATATTTCAGTTTTCCCATACCTAACTTTGTAATATACCGTTCAAACACAAATAATAATTTGTATGTTTCCGAAAATACCTTAACATATTCCAAATATTTTTTACTCTTTCCTAAATATAAATCAAACCGACAACGGGTTGACATCGGCGATATGTTACGATACGGAAAACAAAGGTATCTATAACAAAAACTAGATATTTTACGGTTTGACTTAAAACACCCGCCACAGGTGGTATTATAAAAACGATAGAGCTCTTGTCTACGATTGTAAAACAATAAAGTTACATTTACGATTTATTAACATTCTTGTAAAGTTCTAAATTGTATGTAGTTGAGATAATCGTATAAATAAATAGTGATATTGTCATATTATGTAAGCCGCATATTAGCTTGAAAAAAAAAAAAAAAAAAAAAAAAGCCTCTTACTGGGCACGGGCCACGGGTCTCTAGATTAGAGGCTAACCCAAATGTTAGAAATGTTGATGCCAACCGATATATGTAGTTCTACCTATCAATAACAACCAGATCCAACGGCTTTACGTGCCCTCCGTGGTACGGAAGCGCTAAGACTCTTCACCCATCCTTCACCTTCACTCATTCTCCTATCAACCACGCCTGCTGTTGCTAACTGACTTGATCACTTAGGAACACCACACCACACCGCACTGTGATCGCTTCGATGTAAATTAACAATAGAAGTGTGAGGAAAAATATTTCTAAATCAATAATGGTCCGACATTTTACAGAAATATTATTACTGGTTTCAAGCTGTCCGTTGTTTTTAATTAATGATAATTATTGAAATTACAATAATTACGGTACAATACATAGAAGAAGTATGTGTTGTATGTATAAATTTTAATATATATTTCCTTAATTAATTTCTGTATTTAGGTAACGATAACAATTTTGGGTAAGTGCCTACTTAATTAATAATATTTACCTACATATTGTCTGAATAATAATTTTACCTTAGAGTTTACCAAGCGTTCTACAATAAAGATCACTTTCATCTTATTTACCGTATCATCATTTCATCTACATCATCATTTTATGTATATCATTATTTCATGTCCATCATCGTTTAATCTAAACCTAGATATAGTATCAAAGCTACAAATTTAAATTCCTTCAGTTATTCACACATAATTGTACTAGTATTCACAATACACAGCCCACGACCAATTGTAATATAAAATCGCATTACTATTGAATTTCACAGGCCATTGAGCGATAAATTAGCTCACTAGATACTCAAACACCGTTACAACTACAGCTCTGTAGGCTATGTTAGTGCTGCTGCAGAATACTAGGCGTAGCTATGTATATTATATTGTATCCTACCCGGTAATATTATAAACTAGCTGCACCCGGCACGCGTTGCGCAAGAACTTATCAACCATGTGTCCGATCGATATAATTTTCGTACCAAAACCTTTTTCAGATATTTGTACAGAATTGCTACAGACATCAGTGCTCTATCTCCTTCTATTCCAGACTATAAAGAAAAAAGAAAATAACATTGATTTTTATATACATACGAGTATATATGTATGTAGATGTGAATGTTTGGATGTTGTATGGATGTTTGTTACTCCTTCAAAAACTAGTGAACAAATCTGAAATTTGACAGAGAATAATTATAGTCTCGGCTGCTGTTTATCAACGAGTAGTTTCCGCCCGCAGTTTCGCTCACATTGTATATCAATACAAAATAGCATATATATTATTTATACTATAGTCAATTTCAATACCAATTTTTAATAGCGAATTTCTTTAATATCCACTCAGTAGATTTTAAGTGAAGGAGTAACAAACATACATTAATCATCAGATACTTTTGCATTTATAATATAAGTAGGATATTAACTACATATGCAGAGACAACAATGTATTGAATCAGATCAACGGTCGCGCGAATTCCGTTAGGAGCTCAATGGGTCAGTCAGATCAATATGTCAGTGGTTCTAGTGTCGTGTTTCAGTAACTCTATACCACGTTAGATTAGATGGAAATCCCATTTTGTATTGTTTATCAGTGAATAGTAAGCTTTGTCCCACTGGAAAGGTAAATTTATTGAAGGGAACAAAATGGCGGCGGTATTATAAGCAGAACAATGAGGAATCAACGAAACTTAGAGAAAAGATACTACATTTTTTTACAGCCAGATATAATCATATTCAGGTTCAAATAGCTTGAAAGATTTTCAATATTGTTATTGTTTTTCGCATAAAATTAATTAAATGCTGATACAAAACATATTGTTTCTAGACTACATAGGCTTCAACCCATCGATGGCACACTACTGAGGACGGGTCTGTCCTCATACTGAGGAGTCCTAGAGCATACTCTACCACGCTGCTCCAATGCGGATTGGTTGGGGGTTAGTGGCCAAACCGAGTGTCGGAAGTTTTTATGCCGGCCTCAGAGATGGCTTAACGATTGCTATTTTACGACAACAACCGGGACGGACGTCTTTACGTGCCCTCCGAAGCACGGAAGCGTTCGTGAAATTTTTGCCACTAGCGGTCACCCATCCTTCTACCGTCCTCGCCAGCTTTGCTTTACTCTTTCGATCGGTTACAAACGAAACAAGTCACTGGTCTATGAACGCTTTTGATTTTGAGAGATGACATTGTAGACTACTCTATGACAAACATAAAAAAAAATAAAAGGGATACAAAATTAACTCAATGTACCTTGAAATTAATACACCGTAAACATTTAAATTTTGACAGTGAAAATAACTTATTCACAGCCCACCCCAACGGACTAATGAAGACATTGTAATGTAATAGTAATAAAATTGATACAAATCGCCAAATGCGCGGCAGATGTCCACGCCATGTTTGTGACATCATGCTCGTCTATTCGCTTGTACTTTGAATTTGGAATCAACAGCAGTGCGCAACTGTTTTTTTTTAACCACTACTCTGTAGGAGAGGAATATCCGACCTAAAAGCAGTAGTAATGGTTTAAAAGTGATATTTTGGTTTTGTATCTATCTAAACCAACTATTTGAAATAGTTATTTCGAGTATGTACAAACGTACCAGAGAAGCTTGTCCCATTTTCTCTAATTTCATAACTATGCCGTCTAACGTACGATACTATAAAAGTAATATTTATTATTTAGTTGCTAGGCAACTTTGGCGAATTTTTAACGTGGCGATGAACATTATTTTTACCGACTTAAAAAAAAAGTAGGTACTCAATCGTGTGCGCGGTTTTTTTTAAACATATTTGTTACCCCAGAACTTTTTACTGTGGAACTATTTTGATTTTTTTTTTGACTGAAAGCAGGTGCTTGCGATATGATCCCATTTTGCTTTAAGCGACCTCTGATGAGAAGTTTCGGAGTTATTCCTATTCAAATTTTTGTTTTTCTTTTTTAGCGCATATCTTTTAACTGAGTGGATCGATTTTGATAATTCTAATTTTTATTTCAAAGCTAATACTTGTCCCGTAACACTTTAAGCGATATCTGACGAGTGGTTTTTGAGTTATTCCTTTTTTTTGTTTTTCTTAATGTTCGTTCATAACCTTATATTGGGTTCACTAGTTTTGGTGATTCTTTTTTTATTCAAAAGCTAGTACTTACCGCATACTGCCATGTAATTTTGAACGATATCTGACGGGCAATTTTTGAGTTATCTTCAATAATGCGTATTTGGCAGGCGGAGGCATTTGAAGTCGGTTTTTTTACATGATAAAAATGATTATTTTTCAACTCATTAAATCTTGTTATTTACTGATATAAATTCTATTCAATTTCGACATGTTGCGAGAATTATTATTGCAATAACTTATCACTTATGAGGCATTTTTAAAAAAACTAACACTTTAATTTGTTGAAAATGTCGGAATTCCTCTGCGCCCTAAAGCTGACAGGCAACTAAGTGACGTCTTTGTGCAGTGTTTCTTATTGACTTCCAAAGAACAGGACACATCAGTTATATGGTGTATGTTATCTAGAACGTAGGTAGGTATACGAAATTATATTTTTAATAAGGAATATAACGTTTCAAGAACTATTACTATTCCCGACTTAGTATGTATTTTAATATGTACTTAGTATTACCATAATGCATACCTTAGTAGCATTATCATAATGTTTAATGCATGTTTTATAACCCTTTTATACTGATATGTAATGTAAGATTAATCTTAGTACTTACAAAATTTTATGATGGCAATAAATTGTCTCAGAAAAAATTTAATGGTAGTATACTTCTAGCACATTTATGCTATACTAAATCTATATTAATATTATAAAGTTTGTTTGTTTGCTTGAACGCGCTAATCTCAGGAACTACTGGTTCAATTTTCTTTCAGTTTTAGATAGGCCATTTATCGAGGAAGACTATAGGCTACATATCATCACGCTAAAATTAAAAGGACCGGAGCACCAATGAAGAATGTTTCAAAATCGGGGATTTATTTTCCTATTGAGAAATGAAGTCACGGCTTAAAGTTAGCGTTAGCCCAAACCATTCCACGGACGAAGTCGCGTGCGGAAGCTGTCATTTCATTTTATAATAATCAGGAAATACAGAAAGAAGTGGGAATGACACAGATACATATGTGTCGATTAGTACCACAATCTTGCTGTGAATAATAATCTTCAATCGTAATATTTATAGGATTCTATTATATTAAAGATTGAAACTAACGTATGTACTAGTTTTTTATACGTGAATAAAAGGTACCCTAAAATAATAACGCAATTTATATATTTCTTTATCTTTATCACCATATTCGCTAATAAGACTATAATAATACATCAAAAACCGCGCGGTTCTCGTTTTGCAAAACAAATTCAAAGTCGCTCTTCGTGACCACTTGTGCTAGTGTAATTACTTCCACATCCGTTATTTAAACAACGTGATCTCCCCAGGCCAGAAATGGAAGGTCTTTTCCATCGGCTCCTATACAGTAAACCATCCCTAGGTAAATAAAGTAAGTCCCACTGACGTCATCTGATCCCCTGAACAAATCGGGCAACATTTACCACACAATTCGACATCAACTTCGTGGGTTGTAATGGTTGTAATCTTTAATCCTGCGTGAAGGACTTTATCTTTGGGGTGCACCCACGATGCAGCGGCGCCGTGCCGACGGCAACCGTTGCTATGGATACCATCATATTTGCCTAAATCGTAGGGTGACCATGTAGGAAAATCTTGTAGGAATTTTAGGAGGATGGGGATGTTTTTCAGATACAGTTTAGATGATTCATGTTAAAATGTCAAATAATAAGCTCCATTGGATAGCTATCCATATCTGTAATTTCATATAGTCAATCTAATAAATCAATGATTTTTAACATATTTTCGAAAATTTCGTGGGTAAGGCCTTAGTCCCATTTTATTGTTTTACTAATCTACGTATGGTATTTTTCTTTCTTATTATAAGTTATGCTTGACTACAATCCCACCTAATAATAAGTTGTGATTTAGTTTTAGATGAAAAAACGCATTAATTAACGCTACTTGTCGTTTTTTGTGATCACGACGACACATGAAATGCGGCCGTTACCAATGTCCTTATAACATTATCGGCCCTTATGTAAGAAAAGGTTACCGACACATGGTTTAGCGTAAAGCAAATCTGACTGCTAAGACTACAGATCGTGGGTTCGATTCCCACCCAGGACAAACTTTGTAAATATATTTGTAAATATATGTAAGTTTATCAGTTGTCTGATCAGCATAGTACAAGCTAATGCTTAGTTTGGGATCAGATGGTCGTGTGTGAGTACTGTGATTATTAATTTATTTAGTTTTTAAATATCTTTCGAAACTTTATTTTGTTTTTTAGGTAATTTATCTTTCTCATAACTGAAGTCCTAGCATATTTCACCACACTAGTCCGTTATGAATTGATATAAGTTAGTGTCAAACCCCAAAGCTGGAAGTTTTTAAGCCATGACTATGTACAGTATCAGAAACCTAAAAAAACTATTATAATTACAACTAATAATTTTCCAACTATTGGGCTTAGGTATCCACTTATAATGTGATATTCTAAGACATAGTTCACCACGCAATTTTGGGTTTTTAGTTACTTTAATAACATCGTATTAAAATTTCAGCCATACTAAAATATTTCGAAAAAAAAAAATTGCGTTTTGCATAGTTTAAACAAAAAACAAAATTCCCAGCAATAATAGATTCATGTTGCTAAAAGTTCAATAAAAAAAAATCTTCTTAAAATTATTCGAAAACTCATGAACGCAACCACTACCGCCAGACAGGTAGTCCGTATGATGTCCATGAGAGAGAGAGAGAGAGAGTATATCTAAAAACTGGCCTGAAATTCTCTCAAAAACGTTGCTAGCTCTTATACTAATATGGGGAACTCTCAGGAGTGCAATATTCCTCACGATGTTTTCCTTCACCGTAGCAAGTGATAATGAATTTCTGATACGCATATATTTTAGAAAACAATGTTTATTAAATATTTAAAAACACAAGCTTTAATTATAAATCCATATCATAAAGAAATACACAAAATTTCATACATGTATTGGTACTATTGAGGAGTTCCCTTGTCTGGAGCTAATCCTGAACATATGAAGTAACGTCAGGTCATGCTTGTCATAAAAATGCATTGTCATCAGGATGAAAACTTTACGCAAAATTTCAGCTCCGTAGTGTAAG
>DWJZ01003580.1:0-16779 GCA_018249125.1 Asbolis capucinus
GGCGGCGGGGGCGCGGGGGGAGCGGGCGGCGCGGCGGGGGGCACGGCCGCCGGCAAGAGCTACGCGGCGCAGGCCGGCGGCTACCACGCGCCGCCGCCCTTCCCGCACCACCACCACCACCATCACCATCCGCCGTTAGTATCACACACACACAGAGAGAGAGAGAGAGATAGACAGATATAATACACACGACTGACAGAGACAGAGGGAAGAACAGAAAAAAAACAAATCATTCCTCTTTCTAATATTGGTATAGATAAAGAAACAAAAAGAACTATTTAATTTTATCAAATTAAATATAATTTGCGATATGCACATCGTTTTCTAAATTTAGCTGTGAATCCAAGATTATAGACTCCTGGAAACAATCCCTATCTTGAAATGAAACTCTAATTTTACAGATTAAAATAGGCAAATGTTCAGAATAATGTCATGCATTTTTACATATGTTGTAATGTTGATATTTGATATTCTGTCTCTATTGATGCGTGATAAACTTATTAATTCCGCTAGATCAGAGCTGAATAGATGAATACACACAGAATAAGGAACTTATTTTAGAATAAAAATAAGAATATTATTTTATAACCTATAGGTTATCACGGTTGTATGTGTGAGAGTGCCAGGTTACACGACGAATGTAAAAAGAATGGAAATGAAGAGAAAAACGTGAAGAGTGAAAGACGTGTAAAAAGCTAGCTAAGAAGATTCATTAATTTGACTCCGCCACGGACCCACATATGTTTTTTTTGTGACAAGCATGTAAACGAGCAGACGGGTCACCTGATGGTAACTGATCACCGCCGCCCATGGACGGTAATAACACCAGACTGGGGTGTTACTAATGCATTGCCTGGCGGAGAGGAAGTAGTAGACCCGCGTACGCGGGGAGGAGAAAGAAACAAGGGAAGCGGTACATTCTACAGCAACTGGGATCAATAATGATATCAACTGACCCCAGATGTACCAACAACATGTGGTATGGACACGTGACAGGTGATATTCAGGACAGGTGACAGAAGAAGAATCGGAAGGAGGATGACTGAAGGATGGGGAGAAAAAGAGAAGAAATGGCTCTCACACCCTCAGCCGGAAAACAAGAAATATCACAAAAAAGGACAAAAAAGAAATATACGGTTACACTCATACCATAACGCCTTTTGTCACGAATGTCTAATAACACTAAAAATATAAATTTTACACTCACCCCAAAAACAAACATGCATCTGTCACATAAAACCAAACCTAGTAACGGAACGGCTTGCTTCTCAGGAGGGCATTTCCCACAGTCAGTTTTCTCATCCATACAAGTCTTGTAAACAATCTTTTTGTCAAAGCTATACTTCAAAGTTGATATTGGCGTTATTTTTACAAATTTCTTGTATTTTGACATTGAACAGTTGTCATGGTCCAAGATGTTAGTGTGTTAAACATGTAATGTGACGGTTTCATAACAAAACTGTCACATTAACAGACACTTTTTAGGTTATAAAGTTTGTATGTATGAAAAAAATGGAGTATATAAGATTGACCAACTGAGTAATTATTCATACTGAGATTTTTGCATTGAATTTGTGTGACTATATTCAGTGTAAATTCGATCTGGAATTTTTCTCATACAAACGTGACGATTTTGTATGAGCAAAACTCCAGAACGAATTTGTACCGTATACATATGTATATGTTCAAATAATATTTTGGTGTACTACAAATGGTATAAAAGTAATTTACTATTGTTGTAACGTTTTTAGTTACTATCTTTTTGTTACTTGCAGTCCAACTGGAAAGTTAAACGGGGAGCCGCGGGCGGCGCCCCTGCCTCGACAGGGCTTTCCACCACATCACCATCACGTGAGTTATTTTGGTTATAAGAGGTTGCTGATTTTAAATTGTACTGAGTACTCACGATTAAATTATTATAATGTCTTTACTTTGACGTCACAAGATGGCGGTAAAATATTCCTGTTCAGTGCTTAATGTTTAGGGTGTGGCGCCATCGCACTAAACGTCATACGATGACGTCACGACAAAAACCTCAATCATGCTATCGGAGTTTTCTGTATCGTTAGCATATATACAAGTTTCGTACAAAAACTGTAACAACTCGGCCGCTTTTGTACTGTTATGTATTAAATGTGAAGTAAATATTCTTTAAACCGAAATCTGTCTGTTTGTCAGAATCCTCCGCCAGCAGCGGAGAATCACGCGCGGCCGCCGCGGCACCACGCGCCGCCGCCGGAGCCGCGCCGGCAGGAGGAGGTCAAGGTTCGAATACATATTGATTTCTGTCTTAGAACTAATCAGTGTGATAGATTTATATTTGTGAGAACCATAGACGAATACGGGAGTGTTCTAATGTTCTTTCTGCGGGATATTATCATTCACTGGTATATAAACATTGTAACCTCTTGCGTATAAATATAGTATTACTAAGAAAACTGATTACTTTAGCGGATTCAGTAATAAAAAAGTTCCCTCGACTAATTCACATTGGAGCAGGATGGTAGATAATTCTCTGATCATCTTTCCTTATGAGAACTCATCGATAGTAGCCTAATATTAGGTTTTTAAACAGATCAACAATAATTTTCAATAGCTTGTGCTACATTATGCTATGTTACGAGTACCCAGTTACAGGGATCATGGTCCCGGCAGTTCATGAACCATATATCGTGAGTACCCGTAAAATAACATAATGTACACGGGCCACGATAAGACGAGTTTAAAAACTTGTAGTATATAAGTCATTTTTTGTTTAGTAAAGTGAGTTGTCCAATATCCATCAGCGTGACCGCTAGCCTACCATCCAATACCATTTGGGTTCCGTAGGAAACCATTATAAACCTCTGTTAATCTCATAAACTAGTGAAATAAATACCACAATCTCTGTGTCTCTCACACTTCTCATTACGTCTACAAATCTTTTACATTATTTTCATGTAAGAGAAACGTTCAGGAATTTTAGATGTTGAATAAAATGTATTTATCATTTTAATGTTAAATAGTAATTGGTTTGAGTTTGTCTTTGGTAGGAGCTGCTGAAGTTCCAGCAGGAATTCCAGCTGGTGACGGGTGGCGGGCCGGTGCCACCGCAGCCGCAACAGCCGCAGCCGCACGTGCCGCAGGCGAACCCTCACACACAGGTAGCATAGCCTAGATCAATCTTCCGTAAAAGAAATTTGGTCTTTTTTGAAAGAAGAAAAATAGGAAGGAGAGTTACTTAGGACGGGAAGAAAGACCAAAAGGAGTACGTACTCTCGCATTCTTATCCTTATCTTATACAACGAATTGTTTAGCGGCTGACTCCGGCAAGTGTCCAGCTGTAAAATGGTAGCCATATGGACTGCACATAGAGATAATATTAAAATAATACCAGTAATAAAATTAGAAATGAAATAAATATAAATATCTTTGGACAACTCACACACGGCTATCTGATCCCAAACTAAGCGTTAGCTTGTACTATGCTGATCAGACAATTGATAATAAACATACATATATATTTTTATACACATACTTATATACATATTTACACCCAGACATAAAGAACAAACATTCCTGCTGATCACAGAAAAGTTTGATCTGGGTTGAAATCGAACTGACGACCTTCGGCGTAGCAGTCAGGTTCACTAAACACTATACTAACCGGCCTGTCATATTAATTACTTAAAGAGCGATTTAATTTACCATTAACGGCATACAATAGTTCCTTTAATTGCATCCTCATTCAGGATATCCGTACAAAATCTGTGCTAAGGAGTAATTTAACTAAACATTAACGACTATAAAAAAAATCAAAGCTAACGTGACATCGCGTTGTATGATCAGCTGCCACCGCCGCCGTCCTCTCCACCGGTGGTGTCGGCGAACGCAGGCGCGCCCTCCGAGCCCAAGCGAGAACGCGGCAAACACGATCACCAGCACCACCAGCACCAGCCGCACCAGCAGCATCAGCACCAGCAGCCGCACCAGCACCAGCAGCATCAGCACGCTCACAAGGTAATAGAGGTGATGGGAATGACAATAATAATGAAAATAGATGATAGACAAGAGGTCTACATGCAAAACGGTCACGTAAGTAATCATTGCAATCAGGGGGTCTGCGGACAACGCGTTACATTATAATTGAAACATTGCCAATTTGTCCTCTGTACTTTTATTTATATATAGGAATTGTGATAAGTAAACTATGTAGGATTTAAAATCAAAAATGTAATGTACGATCTGCATCTAATAATCTTATCCCCCATAGCCACCCCCAGCGCCGAAACCAGAAGAGGCGCCCGAGGAACGGTCCCCGGCGGCTTCGCCCCCCAGCGCGGCCTCCCCCGCGCTGTCCACGGTGGAGCGTGCCACCGCCACCCTCAAGAAGTCCACCCTCAATCCCAATGCAAAGGAATTCAACCCCAGCGCCAAGACCTTCGCCCCACGCAGCCCGACCACGCCCAATCCCAGCAGGTGGGCAACACATTGTATCTGGTATCAGGGTGCTTTTACTATAAGATATTTATTACTTATGTACCTCATGATATACATGTCTTGTACTGTAGAACGTGACAAGGAATCAGCAAAATCGAAAATATCATCAGACCTTCCCAGAAAAAAATATTACGGTGCCATTTTTATTTTTTCATTTATGTTGATTATGAAGATTTTAGATGTGTTGGAATGTACTCGGATATTCTTTAGGTCTTCCACAGCAATAAGGAGATACCCCAACTTTAATGGAGTTTTGCGATATCTAGAAATATTGAATTAATTTTCATAGTTTTGATGTATTCATAGTGTTTACTCAAAAGTCCTAAAAGACGCAAGTCATCGCATTTACAAGGTTATGTATTGTCATAGTTACAGGTGAAATTAAAAGCTTGTAAAAAAATTAAATCACAAAAGAATTTTTATCCCATTGCTTAATGTAATATAATTTTATCTCCAGGCCACACACCCCGGGCACGCCGGGCGGCGGAGTGGGCGTAGGTGTGGGCGGAGTTGGCGTGGGCGTGGGACTGGGCGGCGTGGGCGTTGTAGGAGCCGGCGTGAGCTACGTGCCAGCGCCGCCGCCGCCGCCGCATATGGTGAGCGCTAGTTACATATTATACACTTCTATATAGCGAAGAAAGAATTTCCAAAATCTCCAGTAGTTTTTGTATCGATTGTCTACTTGACCAGTGTGGTGAACTATGGTGGTGAACTGGGTCGATGAGGAGACTGAGATGATGTATAAAATAATGTTTTTTTTCTGCAGGTGGCAGCAATTCCTTACGGTCTAGTCTCAGCTGCGGCTGCGGCCGCACAGACGCCGCCGTACGCGCTGCCGCACCCCCACCCGGTATGTTACCCCCACTTGATACTTTTATAAAAAAAAAGTCCTATATAATCTTACTCAAGATATTCCGACTGTAATACTAGAGTTAGCGAAGGTTCTGTAACTTCATAAAAACGTTCAATACATCGTGACCTTCACCTGCAGTTCGTTTACGTGTGAACAGAATGATATAAATCAGAGAAGATAATGTCGCTGATCATTGTTTTTGGGCGACAGAACTAATGATTCATGGTGATATCTGATGGATGATAAGGATATAGCATCAGGTAATTAGTAACGGTCGAAAGCTATGTCAACCAAAACCAAGAATAATTTGATACATTTCGTTGTATAGGTCTACAATTTTATCAATTCTTATTTGTTCACGGTAGGCACAAAGGAATTCTGTTGGTATGTGTACTCAATATTAGTATAAAAGTATTCTATTGGTATAACATTAAACAGGGTTGTCTTGGTAAGTATTATTAACAAGTCATCCTAAAATTGCATTGTTAATGTGATCAAGGTATGCCGGACATTCCATCTCGAGTGACTCTTTAGCCAGATACCGGATTGGGGTTACCCAAAAACCGGAAATTATACAACTATCACACGTTTATAAGTATAACGGTTTTATCTAAGAAATAAGCAGAAACTTGATACTTTATAGAGCTTACTCCTCAATATAAATTAAGTTTGACGCGTGTCAGATGGAAGGCGCGTGCGAGTGCGCTCAGTTCGGGCCGCCCATACTGCTGCTCGACAAGCGGGAGCGACGGGAGGTACGCGGACCTGAGTTCGGTGCCCGCTCGCTTTGATAATGACTGCTATCCGACTCGAAGGACCAAATGTTTTGTTATTGCTAATAATCCGCCTCGAAGGACCAAACATTTTTTTAATTCTCTTCACAAGCTTAATCGATTATCCAGTAACTTTTATTTTATAAATCACAGGACAACGACATTTTCTTAAATGAAGCCCACTAAGGTTATAAGGATATTGTTGCGGGCCACATTTCATGTGTCGACGTCGATAGGATCACAAGAAATGCCAAGTTGCGTTGTGTAAATGGGGTCTGTGTGTCATCGCAATGGCATATGGGCGACGAGTTGCCGACCCCTGATTACAAATTAATGTAAAATTACCCTTCAATCTTGTTGAAAACAATACTTCATTGTTGTTTCTAAACTCTATTCAAATTTAAAATTCATTTAGTCATTATTTGAAACGAGTATATCACCATTCGGACAGGAGCTTCATTGAGAGCAGAAACTACTGAACAACTTATAGTCACATACAATTTTATAAATAATTAAAGAATTATATTTTTTTATTGACCTCATGAGGTACTCACTTCTACGCGACTTAAATATGGTATCACTGATGCTGCTCTTCACATGTGACCTTTGTTCTTGCAATTATAATAATATGCAAAGTGGTTATATAATATTATAGGGGAGTTGTTATCAGCAGATTTGTAGTAATTGATGATAAAGGTCAATCCTTATCATATCATGCTGCTGGTCAGCTGGTGATAAGATTGTGCGTCCGGGATGATAGTTATCTGGAAATTAGAGAACGATTTTGACGTATTTTAGTTTATACCATATTTTTTTTTAGTAATATAAATGCTAAAGTAACACTCTGTTTTTATGTCTATCTGTTACGCTTCCATGCGTAAACTACTGAACCGATTTTGATGGAAAAGATATTTTAAAAAGCACATAGACTTCTTATTGTCATTATGTACGTAATGTAGTGACTTTCATTAAGTCAGCTGGATGTTCCTATGACGGAATAAAATATTTTGACTTTGATTATGACTTAGGTATATAAAAATGGCTTCTAGAGGGGATGAGAATTGAATAGAAGTTCGTCATTTGCATTTATGCGCTTGAACAAATAATATTTTTTAGCGTTTTTGATATTTTAACCTGTAAGGGTATCAAATAGGGGATGTAAACTATTTCTCACAAACGTAGTATTTAGTAAAAGTAATAATAATGCAATTTATTAAATATTTGACCTACGTACAAATAAATATAATCGATGCTATAGCGTTCTGTACATAACTTTAGAAATCCTTCAAGACGATAAATGGTCATTATCAAAGCGAGCTGGGTGAACAGCAAGCTTCGTTTTTGAGTTTGTTTGTTAATGTGAATTGCCTACGAGCTATATATAGTCCACGGTCGTTCCCGGTACATTTTTTTCATATGATTTTTCAAACTTAATTTTCGTAGCTTCATTTGGATGAAACGCCCAATTTTTTCTCTTACAATTCTCGATTGTGGTAGCTAACTAATATACTCGCGGATTTTGAATACAAACGGGTACACACCATCTGTTTAATATTATACCGATATTTCGACCCAGTTCGGTCATGGTCACAGCAAGACTGTCGGCAGGTATAAGGTATATAGATCGTGAATACCCCTTTTGCATTCAAAGTTTCAATGATAAGTCGAGAAACGTTATGGTATCACGAAATTTGTAGGACATTGTGATTTGTTCTGATAGTAATAATGTGAAAAATGTATCGGGGACCCCGGACAATATTGATGGATTATTTTTCTATCAATGTGTATTTTAATGGTAATAATATTTCAATACAGTTTGTTTCATATAACATGTGGGTTGGTTTGAGTGATAGTAACAGCTTGAGATTATTTTATTATACTCTGTGACTCAGTACACTTTTAAAGTCGACTATGCCACAGATAATTAATTATTTTCGGGTGTAAGTTTTTTTATCCTCAATATAAGTATGTATAAAACACTCCAATCACTGTTATAGTTGCCTATACTACAGATAATTAATTGTTCTCGGGTGTAAGTTTTTTATAATCGATATAGGTATAAATAAAGCTTATGTTATGTGCGTATCAGAAGTTGATTGTCACTTGCTACTGTGAAGGAATACATTGCCAGGAGGCCTGCACTCCTGAGAATTCTCCGTGAGAGTTCTGAAGTGTGAAGTCCACGAATCCGCACTTGGTCAGCGTGGTGTACTATGGCGTGCAATAAAACTTTCTCGCACTTAGATTTTCTGTATCGCTGATAGAACGAATGACATATCTCAAACTCACCCAAGAAAAACATTCTTCTGTCACATAAATGCCTGCCGAGAATCGAACCCAAAATCCTTCGTTTCGCAGGGTCGCCAACTAGCCTACAGTATCATTGTTTGAATAGATTAGGTACTATAAAATTCGCGTGTTTGCTTTGTGTTAAAAATATTATGTTTTTGGATGTATTTAAAGTTATTAACAGTGTGTATTTTTGAGTGAAAATTTGTCTAACATTTTATGTATGTATTATTATATAAAATTGACTATAATGCACTATCAAAATTCCCAAAAAGGATCTCGAAATCAAAATGTACTACAACTTATAATAAACATAATGAATTAAAATACAAAAATACAAAACACTATGGAAATTATATAACTAAAATATATTACAAAGTTTCGACTGTCAAATTTTTTCGTTCAGCGATAACTTGACAAGGTCTTCTGATAACGTCCATAGCTTCCCGGCGAGTTCCTCGTCGTCTGTTATCGAGGGTGACACCTCCCGACAGTCTTCGAAGTACCTCCCGGTGACTTGGTCGCAGTCATCAGACACAGCCAGGTAGATGGACGTCTGGGCTCCTTCTGCTGGGCTCTTGAAGAAGGCGTAGAGCAATACGCTTCGTAGCTTCTCTAGCACAGTTGAACTGCGGTATAAAGAGGTGTTGACTTGTCCCGGGTTCAGGCAGTTGGCCACTACTCCCGTCCCTTCCAGCTTCCTAGCCAGCTCCTTGCAGAATAAAATATTGCATAGTTTGCTGTTCGCGTAAGCTTGAATATAACCATGTTTGTCAGTATTCAAGCTGTCTATGGTGCCTAGTCTGTGCCAGGCGGACGAGACGATGACGACTCGACTGGGTTCCGATTTCTTCAGCAACGGTACCAGTAGTACGGTCAGCAGGAACGGTCCGAAGTGGTTTATCTGCATGTCCTTCAGTAGCCCGTCTACTGTGCGTTCTCTTTTGGTGCAGATGGCGCCAGCATTGTTTACAAGAACGTCTAGTTTTGCCTCCGTTCTTTTCACCACATCGACGAAGTTTCTGATGGAGCCCAAAGACGTTAGGTCCAGATTGCAGTACCTCACGCTCTTGTTCTTGGTTATTCTGATGATGCGCCTTACTGCCTTCTCTCCCCTGGACTCGTTCCGGCACGCCATGATGACCTTGGCTCCTCGTCGGGCCAGCTCCAACGCGGTCTCGTAACCGATTCCCCCGCTCGCCCCTGTCACTATAACCACTTTCCCCGTCATCACGGTGTCCGCGTAACATTTGCCGGACGTCAGTTTGTTGAAGAGTCTCAGTGCGATGAGGAAGATTACACTCCAGAATATCCACCACATTATGCTCGTTTTGAGCGAGGCAGTGTTTCTTTCGAAGTCACTTGTACGGTACGTTACCGCAGATTCTAAATTCGAAGTCAGTGGTAACATGCAAACTTGTACAAATTATTTTTATTTTTCATGCCATTTTAAATTTACAATGTAAATGTCTTTAAGTCAAGAGTTAATAGGCTTCTACTAAGTTAGTACGCTTTAACATCGAAGACTTCATCGCCACTTACCATCAGATGGGATCGTAGTCAAGCGCTAAGGTAAAAAAAACAAAAATTAATGACAACTGCGTTTTAATGTATTCAGTTAAAAATAGGAATCGGTCCCAACATCAGCGTTCCCTTAGACTTACGACGTAGTGTTTTTCAAGAAGCGATGCCATTACTTCCATGTTGACTGGCAACGTATTGGTGATTCCCTGATGTAGCTAGTGTCCATGGGTGGCAGTGGTCACTTACCATCAGGTGACCCGTCTACTTGTTTGTTTGCTGATGATCTGTCGCATTATGCTGCTACTTGAAAACTAAGTTGGGCATTTCGTCTCAATTTTCCTGTTAGAATTTCGGTCCTGTATACCCTTTTTATGACGACTATGTAAAGCCAAAGAAGACAGTATTCTACTCCATCAGTACTCACGATATTAGTCACTGGAGCCGTGACCACAGTCCATCGACACTGAACAGTCACAATAATGTAATCCGTGTAATAATAACAGCTTTGATTTGCTATCTAAATATAACCCCGCTTGACTGGCATTCGTTCTAAATTATCACAAATAATGTCACATAATACATTATTAATAACTTTTGTTTTGAAATAGTTATTAAAATTTTGTTTTATGATTAGGAAAAAAGGAAATGGTGTTTACGCATTTTTTTAAATATGAAAAATACATTAGGAAACCATTGTTTTTAACAAATCAAAAAATTTACGTTGTTTATGGTTTAATAAATTTTTTCATTAATATTTATGTATTTATTATTCACTTAATTTTTTAATAATATTGTTTATAAAATATGCATATTCTCCAAGTATTAATTTTTTTACACATTATAAGTTAGTGCTTGATTTGCATTCCCACCTGATGGTGAGTGACGATGTAGTCTTAGATAGTAAAGCGCATTAATTTAGAAGAAGCCTATTCACATGTATATGTTCTTATATATTCTTATATATCCAATATCTAAAACTTGTTTTGGTAAAACAGAATGATAATACGACTTTTTGATAACGTAATAGAATCTGTGGCATTTAATATACCAATATTAATATTAAGCGATGACGCAAATTTAAATCTTAAAAATCGAATGTCAGACTCAACGAAAAACTAATGTCATTTCGTGCTTAAAACAAAAATATATTCGTATACATTCACCGTACCACTCTCACAGACACAGAGACACTTTCACTTGAAAAGACACTGTCACAATTAAATCTAAGGCAAGTGTTTTGCGATTTGCGACACCGTCTATATGTGTGTGTGGCGGATACGAAACTGATAATATTTCAGACATGCAAATATCTCCACAGAGTGACTAACGCACAGAGGTGTCTGCAGATTATGCTAATTATGCGTTTTGATTTCATTAATTAAACAAGAATAACAAACGAACTAAACGGTATTTTTTTGTTTGTATAGTAGATCGTTCCTTACTATGTAATCTGTCTCCGAGTTGCTAATGATTACTTAAATCGATCCTTAGTACTAAATCTTTACCGCGGCCACGATATTAAAATAATTTTAGACTTGCTTGAAAAGCTTGTATGGTACACGTTCATTTCGAATCGTGGCCCATATTATATACGCCAATTGAATACTGCGTCTGTCAGATTTATTTTACTTAATTTTTAAATCTTCGTGGAATAGAATACCCTCGGTCTTTTGATTAGCCTGATGATGGAGTTCGAAGGTTAATCCCTAGAATGCGTCATGGTAAGTCTATTTAGCAGTGGTATTTTAAATGCGTGGGGACCAGATCGATTTATAGCACTAATTAACGTTTTGATTTACACACCTAATCAACATTTTTAGTTATTAAAGGAGGTCACTTCGCGTACGAATTGTGTGGCCGATAGCTAACAGATACCCGAGTTTTCAGCTCTCGTCTTGTTTTCATGACAATCTTTATTGCTTTCCAAAACTATAATTTCAAATACATAGTATATAATTGTTATTATCGCCTCGGTCGCTCGATACATGATATATGTTCGTCGCGGACGGCTCCTGATGTCTCTGATGAGTCTCATTTATAATATCTAGAAAATATTTAGCGCCTCTCCGTATTCAAGTTTTTCTTTTATTGTGATTTATGACTCAATGATGTAACATTTTAATCAATTTTATTAATTTATTTAATATCATTTAATTGCTCATTTACATAATTACATTAATTTATAATTTTTTAATATTTTTAATTCCATTTATTTTGTATATAACTCAATTAAATTATCATTGTTGGAATCTGTTCGGACATTACCCTTTTTTTTTTATTTTAGCGGGTACTCCAATATTTAAAATATTTTCTGCGGTACTGATCCAGCCGTAAAAACTCGTAGTTACTGCCGCCAAAAATGGTGGTCCTGCTTCACGGAAGCATCTTATTTTGAGATGAAAATTTATATTGTTATAAGGACGCAACTCTAGGACATTATATGATATGCGATAAGATATGTATCTATATTAAGTTCGATGTTCCTATGATGAAATAAAATATTTTGACTTTGACTTTTGGGTTACTCTAAAAAGAGTTACGTCCTTATTGCTTTCGACAATTACAGCGTGTCTATTATGAGTCACTGTAAAGTGAGTTACCCCTTTATTGTTTTCCGTCGTCGATATTATTATCAAGTTATTAATGTTATAATTGGTATCTTTTCATGAAGCCTTTTTATTTTTCTCCTTCTTGTTGGAGTCAGCCGCCAAAGTCAGTTACTGCTAAAGCTTGAGTTAGTTCTTCGTGTTAATCGATAACACATCGGTGACACTTTGGTTTTTAGTTGTGCATGGACGACGATGTCCACTTTCCATCGCGTTATCGGCTATTAATATTAAGAAAAGTTGTTCCTTTATAAAGTTTTTTGTCGATTGTGTGATGGCCGGATTAATATTCATAAAAAGTACGTGCATTTCAATTAATGCTGGTTTTTTTTGTTTTTTATGTGGACTAACGAGTGTTTGAGTTAACATAAATGTATTTCCCGGTGGAGATATTTTTATTGAAAGACAAGTTATGCCTAACTTAAAAAAAGCACTATTTTCTTTCCGTTGACGACGTGAAACAATAAGGGCGTAACACTTTTACACTAAATATTGTTTTCCTTCGTCGATATTTTACTAATTTTTGCAAAGCAAAATTCTGTTAATTAAAGTATATTATTGAATTATGACGTTGCTGCCCATAACACAAATAAACAAGAAGGGAAGCTCCACCTTGAAGTTGACATATCATAATTCCATAGATAATTAAAAAATTGGTGTAATATGTGAACAAAAACTAATAGAGGTTAGTGATGGTATTTCTACATCTTATATATGTGAAGGAGGTTGTTGGTTCTTATCTATATGTCATTATATTTACAGTTGTACGGATCAGCCATGGCCGGGGGCGCGTCAGTGGCGGGTGGGGCTGGCCAGCATGCCCCCATCCCCGCCCAGCCTCAGAGAAACTTCAGGAAAGGTAAGTATATATCGCAGATGTCACCCGCAATACACAACAGCCCTCCTGCAATGATTGCATAAATATCTATATAAGTACGTATTTACTAATATGTATGTTTATCAGTTATCTGATCATAGTACATCACGCTTAGTTTGGGATCAGATGGCTGTGTGTGTGGGTTGTCCGGAAATATTTATTATATATTTAATTATTCACTATCTATTGAAAAACCCATAACCTGTGAGTATTACCTACCTAAGTTTTAGGACCAATTCAATATATATATATATATACAAGTATATAAATGTATAAGTAAATTGTATAGGTTCCATATAAAATTTATTATTATATAGTGCATGAAAATTGTATTTTTAATTATACAGTTCGCTTAGAAAGACTATCACTGCGGAATTACATTGAAAATGCTGGTAGTGGAAAAGTGTTCTTATAAAACCACTACATAAAATAGTGAATTTATAAATCTACAGATTGACAGTAGATTGCTACAGCGGTCCGTTCCGGCTTCTCCGGAGTCTACATGTTTTGTATGCCTTAGGTTTTTAATATTTCCAACTTCCTAAACTGTGAAATTTTCATCCACTTTTTAGGTTACAATATTTGTACGGATGATGAAAACGGACTGACTATATTTATGTCAGTAAAGTGATATGTGCCAAGTTGCCTGAAATTATAAATAAAAAGTAATTGCAAGGGTGTTACTTTCTAAGCGATCTGTAATAAGATCTATTTGTCTATAAGTTTTCTTTGTCAAAGTTTTCCACTGACTTAGGAGTCTTTGGGACTAAGTTATGTGCGCCTAGTACTAAGCGAACGCGTTGCCTATAGAACAGAGTATAAACAAATTGTACAGACTTATAAACAGTGTTTTTCTTTGCAGGGAGCAAATGGAAAATAGGTAGATTTTGTTGAATAGCTTTTTGGAACATTCTCGACGATCTTGTTACTGTAAAGATCGCGAACACTCATGGCATAACGATTTTATAGCACTTTGTGACCGGACGTGATGTGGAAATTGTTGTTGGTGTGGCACGGGGTGAATGAGAAAGATGAGTCGAGAAATTTCTAGAGAAGATTCTAGAATAATGTTACATTTGCATAGAGTCTACGTTTTTAGGAGATTGAAGGAGAAGGGGATGTCAGCAAACTTATGGTTTTTTTTTATTAAAAATTTTTGGTCTTGGTTATCTAGATGTCTTATAAATTTCAATAATTATTTTATATCATTAGAAAAAATACATATGTTTCATTGATAGATTTTATCGGAGCAGAGATAGTGGAGTTTAAGAACCTGTTATACTTATATGGGCTTGTCTCACTAGTACGAAGGGATCAAACTCTGAAGGGTCCCTTTGGAGCCGTCAAAATATAATAGAGGTTTTAAGAAAAAAATATGAAAAATGATGAAAGTATTTTATTTATTTGATTCAAAAGGGTAAGGTGCGCCGGTCACCGCGGCCACCGGTCAGAGTGGCGCAAGTTTTTTTTTATTTATTTATTCGCCAATTTTGAAATTTGCAACAATAATACAGTACTTTATGCATTTGTTACAATATTCATAGGAAGCCTTAAAAGTATAAATAATTTTATACAACATTGCATAAAAATGTATGAGGTGTATGATGCAGTTTCACTTGTGTCACATCAACCGACAGCTAGTCTATACATATCGAAATAAAATTTATTTTCATACGGAGACCTAAAAAAATATGATATTGAGTAAACTCATAGCACTAGAAGAACCGATAATAGATACTTCAAGCAGAGCGCACACTTAATGTTAGGAAGTAGTTGATAGTAAATAAAACAGCACTGATAGTATACATAAATAATACTCAAATACATACACACTACATTTTAAACTCAGTTTAATGCAAATGATGACATATCCTACCAGACGCCGTGTGTAACATTTTCTATTGCCAAATACAGTCAAAACGGGTTTAAGAGGCGGGGAGCGTCAAAATAATGCATCTTGATTGGTTGATACAAAACTGGAATTGTGAGTGACTCATGCCCAGTAATGGGATAGTTATGGGTTGCAATCATGATGATTTTGATTCAACTATTAAATGTAAAAAGAAAAATATATGTATAGAGAAATAAATATATATATATAGGTCAATTGGTTTAATGATATCCCACACGCATACTGGACAAGACATACCTGGACACGGCCAACCTGAGCTGACCATCAGCAGAGAGCCTAAAGCCCCCCTCACCGCATGACCAGCTTGCCATGAGACCCCACGCAACGGGGACGTAAGTCCCGAGCGTTTCCGCCTGCAAGTTGCAGGGCATTGCAAAGACCTGCGATCGTTTTCCCAGAGCAATTCGACGACGGAAAACAGTAAGGGCGTAACTGTTACGAGCTACTTTAAAAAGCCCTTATGCAGAGAACAATAAACGCGTAATTTGTCACTCAAATGTAATGAGCCACTCTAAAGAGTTACAACTGTGAGTCCTTAAAAAAAAGGGCGTAACTCGTACGAGGTACTCTCAGAATTTACGCCTTTAATGTTTCACGTCGTGGAGCCAATTACATGCGTCTAGTAGGCTATGTAATGGACCAACTACATAACCAGCAGCTTCAGCAACACCACACTACAACACACAGCCCATAATAAACCATGGGCGTCCAAATGCAGTCATAGCCTAAAACAACATAATCATGATGACACACATGTATGGGGCGCTCTGTACACAAACACACACACACCCAGTGAGAATATACTGCAGCTAAAACGATGCTTCAATAGTATTACGATATGTTTGTCACAAGCTACAGCTATTAATACGGATGCGGCGTTCCGTTAATGGACAGCTTGAAGCGCACCGTCTGGAGTGACGTTCTGGACGTTGTGACATTTCGTACGGAGTTACCATACATATTGTGATGAGTTAACATATGTTGAAGAAGTATGTATAGTATAGTGTTTATCTTAGAAACGAAAAATGCTGAAAAATAATTATCAGCAGACCTTACAGGTGCGCCCGCTGAGTGACTGGTGGCAGAACTGACATATAGAGACGACCATCTGTCACAACATGTATACCACCACCAGGAACTCTGCGGACGTTTGTAACAAAAAAAACATACATTATATAAAACGATATTTAAACATATTGCAATAATTATTGGGAAATAACATTGTATTTTGCCACTTTTTTCTTTTTCTATGTTTATTCACAGTTCTTTTGAAAATATCCACATTGTATGTAGGCTATATTTTAAATTCCTATCCAAAAGTTATCCGGAAGAGACACCTGCTTAGCGATAAGACAAAACGCAGTTTCATTTTGTGCATTTTTTTATGATGTGTGATTTTATAATTATCTGTGTGTATTATAAAAAGAATATGAAAATAATATGTAAACTTATTTTAAAATATAGTT
>DWJZ01003581.1:0-16774 GCA_018249125.1 Asbolis capucinus
TATAATTTTCGTTATTTTATAGCGATAGTTTACTAGTTAAATGATGCGTACTTATGTTGCATATGTTGGTTCAAAAACAGATTGACTAAACTTAAAGACGTTTATGTACATTGTGGCACTACAGAATATTTATATAGTAACGTCTGGATTAATTCTCATCAAAAGTAGTGAAATTCCGAAATTCGCTCTAACTGCACTGTTTAAGTTAATGTTTGTGTGACGTCATTCGCGTCGGTATTTGGCGTCATTAGCAAAAGTGCGTTTTTAGCGCGGTTTTCTAAATTTGAAATTAATCATTGATTTTTAAAAATGAACAGTTATTTTTTTTGCAGGAATATTAATGTAGTATGATGCTTATTCCAACATATATAATCATGTAAGAATATTTTTAAAAGGAAGTCTAATAGTCTCTCGTATTTTTCGGCTGAGGCTCGAAGCTGAGAGTCATTGCTTTACTTGTGGAATTGTCTTAATTATTATTTTTTGTTTTGTTGACAATGTTAATGGTTGTCATCGCAGTCAGCCAATAAAGATTAAACATAAAAAATAAGCCGCTTCAACAATAATCTTCACAATATAAATATTCAAAAACACCATTTTAAAAGTATCTTTTAATTAAAACTTTTTTCCGACGAACTAAATTTATCGGTGTATTTGGCACGTGTCGCATTAGTTCAGTAACAAGTATATATGATATATATTACATTGTATTTGTAATGATATACATATATTAATGAATTTCAGAACCAGAAGAGCAAACAACGTGCACGTGTGATCGAGCAGTGGGTGATGACGGCCCGCGAGTGCTTCAACCTCGGCAACTTCAACTCCATGATGGCCATCATCAGCGCGCTCAACATGGTGCCCATCGCCCGCCTAAAGAAGACCGTCAGTATTAGTTTACTCGTTTCGCGTTCACCTGGATACGAGTACTCCCTATATATCCATTGGCCAACGAAAAAATTGGCAAGATACTATTGAAGATCTATAGTGCCCGACGCAACAAGCGGTGATAGCTTAGTGGTTGGAACGTTGGTCTTTCAAACGGAAAGTACTGGGTTCCTATCCTGCGATGCGCACTTTTAATTTTCAAGAGTTATGTGATCAGAAGTTGATTATCACTTGCTACGGTGAAGGAATACGAAGGAAAACTACACTACTGAGAATTGTTCATAAAGTTCTCGAAGGCGCGTGAAGTCAACCAGTCCGCACTCATCAGCGTGGTGGACTATGGCCTATACCCCTCACATTGTGAGTGGAGACCCGGGCCCAGAACGATGAGTACTTGACGCATAAATAAGGTGTAAAACATTTTATCTTTCTGAGTCAGCTAGTATTTTCTTTTTACTAAAAATAAGTTAGCTCTTGACTACGATCCCACCTGACGGTAAGTGGCAATGAAGTCTTTGATGGTAAAGCGCACTAATACTTAAAACGTAGTATTCTCATAAGTATCTGTTATCAGTCGTATAAATTGATGGTGTGAGTTGTCTTTTTGTGTAATATTGCAGTGGGCGCGCACCTCGTCTGTCTGTGGACAACAACTGCGACAACTAGAACTGTGCATAGAACCCAGCGCGAACCACGCCAGGTACATATACATATATATAAAATAATGTCGTGTTAGTTACATCACTTATCTAATCTCATCTTGTATCGGTTTAATGTCGACGGTTGCTGTCATCGAACGTGCCGCGTTGTGAAAGACCAATTCGTATACTCTAAATCACGGATGGACAATCTTTAGTTATATGTGGGCCAGTAATTATATTGGTGCGGGCCACGTTGCATGTATTGTTGTCTGGATGATAGTAAGAAAAGCCATGTTGTTCGAATAAATGAAGTCCGTGTCGGTCGCAACCCTTTACTTATAAGATTCTACTTTTGTAGAAGTTTAAGCTCCACGGTCGTTTGCACCTTACATTAAGTGAATGTGCTGAAGGTGACATTGCTATCGATGAAAGACACTTTTGGTCAACTGGCTATAAATTATAAACAGGATTGCTTCATTTGAAGGGATGATAGCTAAGCCATTGTTGAAACACTGTTACATCCAGAAAAAGCTACCACTTCGTGCACTATTGCGCACGTGCGCCGGTGGAACTATTAGTCCATGTCTTTAAAAATTACGATGGTTAAAAAGTTACTGTCAATGGTGAGCGAAACAGAGACGTCGCAAGCTTTTTTGTACCTCTTAAACATCGTAGGATACCTGTGTGGAATTGTGTATTGGTCCTTACATTACACACTTTTATCGTAATGGTACTATTAAAGAATTTGAATATTTGAACTTTACTACATTTAGAGGAGCAACTGTTAGTTTAACAAGTGGCATGATTTCAGGTACCGCGCGGCGTTGGCGGCGGCGCCGGCGGAGACCGCCGTGCCGCTGCTGTCCGTCACCTGCCGCGACCTGCATTTCGCCAACCAGGCCGCGCCCACCAGGTCAGATAACACAACACACAGCACCGATCCTGCTCTATCATAGACAAGAATCCTCGGAGCGGTTGGGGATCAATCAAGTGGCAGTAATTTTTATGTCGTTCGTCGTGACTGATGACGATCGAAAAAACAACAACGCGTCCTTATTTTTCGTCGATTGAATCCTATAGATGTATGCGTTTGAGTCTCTTTTATTGTCGCTTTTCTGTCAGTTTATTTTTTTAAAGCCAATATTAAATGACTGAGAGTAAAAAAGACTATGGTCGATAATGAAGGGTGTGGTGTTGTGCAAGCAGGTTAGGCGGCAACCGTATTAACTTTGAGAAGTGTCTGCGGCTCGCTCGCTGCGTGTGCGCGCAGCTGGCGGCGCGGCGGCTGATGGGCGAGGGCGCGCCCGTGGCACCGCCCGCGCGCCCGCACCAGCCCGCCTGGCGGTTCCTCACTGAGACCAAGCTGCTGCACGAGAACGGTAACCAACCATTTGCACTTGTTTTGTTTGTCGTGTCTATGATTTTAAAAATATATCAATTTATTTTGCCTCAACATACATTGTAATCAGGAACATGAGGTTAAAACGTTAGCTTCAGTCAGTTCTGGTGGCACCTTAATATCGAGCTGCTTTGTATTCTCATTATTTTTTAAATTTGTCAAATTCATTTCATGGTCATTATTTGTGATATGGAAATCTTGATCTACTTTATGCCGACTTTTTTCGTAACAGGGTGACCATAGCGATATTGCATCTTGGACGTAAAAATTAAGTCCCTAAACAGTACAAAATATTTTTCGCCACCTGTTTTGTGTTTCCACCTATTTTTAGATGCAATTTCATAATGTGACTTAAAAACAATTGAATATTGGCGGGAAATATTGTTTTCTTATTTCCTACTTTTAAAGCTACGAAAAAAAAGTTTTGAATAACATTAATATAAATATGACAAATATGTATTTGGGATTCGAACGCTAGCAGTATTGAGTGTAGACGATGCTGTTCGTTTCCAGCCCAGGAGTTGCTATCGTTCGAGCGAGAGCCGCCGGTAGACAGCATGGAGAAGGAGCGGCTTAAGAGGCTTCGCGAAAACTCCTGAACGACACCGTACCGTCTGTCCAACTTGAGCCTCGATGGCCGGCTCGGGAATCAAACGAGAGAACTTGATTTACACTTTAAATTTCTTAACCGCTCCCATTGATGTGTTGAGTGTCGTGCTTAGTGATTGGATCAGTAAACTGATCGGTGTTTTATTAATAGCTTAGTGTTAAAAATGCAAGTTTCATATACAATATTGCAATCTATGTATAGTAATGTTACACTTTATGAGTGCAAAGTAAGATTGTATGATGTATTTTAGTATTTTCATCCATTATGAAGTAAAGTGTAACATCTCTAGTATCTCAAAGATATAAGGAGTCGATTTTTGAATTATGTTAATACCAAACTGTCTATGATTATAATTACATGATTTTATTTATGAAAGATTAACCAGCACAATTAGATATGTAATTGGTTATTACAATAAATAGGGTGCAACAATAGTATTGGAAATATTAATTTGATACTAATTTGAATTATGAATTATGATGAATTATGTGTGTATCGACATATTTATGTAATTGTAAAAAATATTTGGTAGGTTAATAATTGTATTGTTTTATTGCTACAATTAAGTAAATAACTGTGCCACCGATTTGCATTTCGCAACAGGGTTCTATTTTTTTTATTATAATCAGTATTTTGTATGTTAGAGTTGATTTTTTTAAGGACCGTAGGTTATATTAAGAAGTAAAACACTACGTGCATTTTGTTCGTTCATTCCTGGCAGGAATGTCAACAAGGTTAACAAAGTATTATAAGGTTACTATTGAACTATTTTTATTGACAAGTAATTATATTGATTTAAGTTTATATTTATATTAAGATATAAGTGTCTACACTCTACCGGAATATTATAGTACTTTATTACCTAGCGCCCCCTAACAAAAATTACTCTTATACTCAATGATATGTTGTAAGATATTGGGCGGCGCAACCATATAATGTATTTAGTAAGTGTTGTCAAGGGCTCTAGATATTGTTAAAATGTAGTCATTAAATGAGCTATCACGACCCGATTGCAAGTACATAGATATAGTTTATATTGAATTATATTGGTATACACAAAAATATAATAATTTAAGAAGGTAGTTACATATTTTATGTCGACGTAAGACATTTAATATGTAGTGTTAATGATAGTGTTTTTAAAGTTATCTGTTAGAAACATTATTGAGATAATCATTAGGCAGTGGGTTGGTATACCGGTAAATGCACATGGTATACATATAGCTGTATACATGTATATCTGTGTATGACTTGCTAGTTATTAAGGTGGCGATACACTGTCTTTTATGCAATTTAAATGGCGGTAGTTGCTATTTATAAGCTCATATATTATATGCTCATTAAAATCGAGATTGGAGCGGTGTTAATATTCTAAATTAAGTTCGGTATTTAGTACGTAGTTCTGACTTTAATGCACCCAGTTATAGTCGTCACAAATTAATGGCTCCGATTTGACGTTTAAATAAATCGTCGTTCGTTATTTATTCGCCAGTATTTGTTTTCTACTCAAGTGTAATAAATAATAATAAATTGTTGATTGCCACATACAGTAACAAAAAAAAACCTTTAAAATAACATGCTATACAAACCAAACAAAGAATGAACAAAAATTTTTGGAGATAAAATTACGTGCGAGTGTAGGTAAAGGGAGACAGCTCAACGTTTGCTAAACCAAGATCTGAATCTCGGCTAGTGCTGTTTTTCAGCACCTTCCTATCTTATACGATACGACGATTTGGTTTATACGATCTATAAAACACTCCGACAACCATTTAACCTGATTCATACATATTTTTAACACTATCCGTGTATTCGTGTTAGTAAATTATTTGGTTTGCGTGACGCTCGAGGTTAGTGTATAATCGTCTACTACATGTTCGGACCCGTTACCTTGTGTCGAGTATACCACATGTACACGCCGTACAGAGAGCAGCTGGAAACAACAGCCGATTACTTCCGATGACACCAACAGCTCTTTGCTGCTTGCGCATTTCCTAAAGCATTTGCAATTCAAACAAAATTTTAAGATCTTTTTTAGTACAATAATAATTAATTGGCGCACTCTTATCCGTTATTTAGTCATCATTAATTCTAAACTAATTAACACTAAGTAAATAAATTATCCGTTAATCAGGTGACTCTGTTTGTAATTTATGGGAGAGTTTTAAGTGTCCATTAGACTGAGAGTGGTTCTGTTGAAATAGTTGTAGCATGTTGTTAGGAGCTGATTCTGTACATGTAGGTCATGTGATAATATGGTGCATTAAAGTGAACCAGCTAACCACTTCCATTTGATATGCGATCAATAACGGGCAACATCAACACATGTGTATTACATCTCATTACAATATACAGATATATCAGAAAAACTAACAATAGGGATAACTATGACATCATAAAAGGGCATGCAAAGGACAATTAAATATGTATTTCTTTCTACCTTGTGTAATCGTTTAATGAACAAATAAAACTGAACTACCGTTCACTTTATAACTCAACATAATACAATATTATCGAAATAAAAAAAATATTTTTTAAATATTGCTTCGTCATCATCAACTTTAGCCAGATTATTAAAAAGATTATTATTTATAAAGTATAAAATCCATTCCTATTCATAGACCATGCGAGGAATTGATCTGTTAGTGATGCATGTGTCGATGGAGCCCTGTTGTACAGTGTAGTAAGGAGACCCTTGCAGTCGAGTCGTAGGGTGAGGGATGTAGTATTAAGTCGTAATACGCTTTACGTCACATGTGGAATTGTACATAAGTCGCGTACAATGTTTGTGAGTATTGCGTATGAGAGCTGTTTCGTCGTGGAGGCCATCTTTAACACAAGTTCCTGATATCGTCAGTATTCGAATACGTTTTAATACGAGCCATTGTTCACGAATCTCATTATGTTAACGACGAAATTTATATTAGTGGTTCGGTAGGGTCGGTCGTTCACCTGGCTGCACGCGGAATTTATTTAAATTAATTTTATTTTAAATTACGTATCGATTAGGAACATTATTACTATATATGTATGTATACTTGGGCCACGTGGAAGGGAATCTTGACAGAACAAACGGGTTCAGGGTTGTCAAAACTCTGACATTGTAAACAATGCTAGTTTTCGTAATTTTAATTTTATTTCTACGAACACTTGAAAATTGAGTAATATCCATTGTTGTTATAGCAATTTACATACGAATCACCCCCAAGACAAATAATAATATATATACACTATACGCATAGACAAAGTTAAAAATATTTTTGTCAGTAACTGACAGCCCTAAGAATATGTTTTAGACAGCTCTTCAAAACCTTGCTTTACAGAATCTGTCGAAATTGTACCTTTATGAATTTCCTGACAATTTTTTGTCAAGTAATTTTTAATTTGAGCTGTTTATTTTTGATATTGAGTTCGATATTTCCTTACATACAAATACGTGAGTTTCAGCAATTCTCACTTATTAACATTATCATCATTAGTAACAATTATTAATAATAAAGGTGTTAATACATAAAATAGTCTTACAATATTTGAAATTATTTTTGAACTCTTAAAGTAACGATAAAAGGGTATTGTTTATGGAATATTTTAAATTTGGAAAACATTGTGTTTTAATTGTGGCACGGGTATATATATATATGTATAATGCAGCGCGTGGACGGGCCCACTTAGATACTGTACGGAGACCAAACATACTCTGTATTTGATCTCATTTAAAGTTGTTTGCGATTCAACCCAGTTTTAAGGCGTGTATTGGGTGTGTGTGCGGTTTGCTTAATTTATATTATCTCATGTTTTTGTGTGTTTTTGTGCGTCACGTACTTAGTAGATTGTAAGTTTTATCTTTGTTATAGCTTTAAGTGTGTATTTTAGGCATATTTTATTCTCTTGCCACAATTTGTATGTTCCTCGCCTATAACAACTTACTTCAGTAATGCTCATTTGTTTAATTTTTATATGAAGCCTTAATATAGGCGTTTGAGAACAAAACTTCACAAAAACACGACACTTATAACGTGATCCATACGAATGTGTATTCAATATTTTGTGAGTGTCATATAAGTTCTGTCGCTCCCTGGTGACTATTTATACTAGAATGAAACCCAATAGAGGTACTATGTACTTAAAATTTTTATGATTCTTATTTAAGGTTGTAGTTAAAACCTGTTTCATAAATACATTTTATTTTTCTAGCCTTTTGTGGATATTGTTCATTTTTGGATCACAGAAAAAAATACGCACTGCCAATTACTGGTGTTTTAACATTTATAGTTTTAATATTTAATAAACTTACTTATTTCACGATTGTACGAATTGTTTAACGAAGCACATTGGAATATACTTTTTATTTATTTAGTCGTGTCTATTATTAAGTGGTTCGTACATGGCGTCCGAGAGGGCGGGCCGTCTTTGCTACATTTACTTTTTATTTATACATTCAAAATTATTTATTTATTTGTTGACTTTGTCAGTACCAGTCATGTTATTATCAGAAGAAGGGAACACAATATTTAAACTGATACAATATTGTAAAAAGTGTTGTATGCGTTGCGAGTGTTTGGTGGTGTGTGCGATGTCATAAACTTAAAGTGTACGAAACAATATAATATATGATTATAGAATTATTTGTTTAGAAGACAGAAATACCGGTTGTCTAAATATAAAATTCAGTATTAATTTTTTCCGTGTGATGTCTTGTAGCTTGTTTTATTTCTTCTCTATAATGTTCGATTTTAACTTTAGTACTTAATTATCTGTAATGTTATTATATAAATGTGTATATATGAGCGAACCTCATACATTCCTTTGATCAGACTGATGAGCGGATAGTATTTATTTGAATCTGTGTTGCTTAGCGATTTTTCTCAGTATCCAATTTAGCAATGATGAAGTATCCATGTTTGTGCCACATTTATTAATTTACTTTAATATAAAATGTTATGGATGTTGCGAATGCAATGTTTCCAATTGGACTTGTTGCTAATAAATAATTATAATCTTTTCTTACCGGATATCGTCGGCTGTAGCATACGAATCGCCGAGCATTTAAACTTAAAACATAACAATTAAAAAATCTTCAAATGTTATGCCATTTTGCGAACGCCATTTTGAATTAAAATTTTAACTATTGTCAAATATTTTACCAAAACTCGATTATCATCATTAATTCATGGCCTTGCACAATTTGATACTGTAGTCACTATTGAATAAAAGCTGCTTTATAATATATTTCGGTTGCTAAAATTTTTTCTTAACTGATATAAAAATAAATGATTATTATATTGTAAGCATTAATCTTTAAATATTATACTTATTATATGCACCTATAATATGTTATATGATGTAGTAGTTTGTATTGTAATGGTCCGACTTCTTGTCCTAAAACTTAGAATGTTGAATTATATGTGTATATTTTATATTCTATGAAATTTGACTATTTTAAATTTAAGTTCTTACAATATAATTACCTCCATTATAAAAATTCCATTTTATTATATCCAATCGGGCCAGAACAAGTACACGGAGCTAACTACTATGTTAAAAAATTATGTACCTAATATATTATATGTACACCTCCAAATACCATGTCACTCCCTATATTTATAACTTCATAATTATATTTAAAGAAGTTTTAAATTTTCCTGTATAATTTATTGTTGTCAAGGAGTATAACATTGGTAAATTTTAGATATTTTGTCGTTATCACATGAACTAGTTTATGTAACATTTTATTTGGTGATGTTGTTTACGAAGCTAAATAACTTTCCGATATTACGACACAGAATTGACGTAAGAATGTGGTATTTTAGACAGATTATATTTAATAGTGTAATAAATAAAATGTGAGTGGATTTCATGTCGTCTGTTCTATAAATATAGTGTTCTGAGCGGAGGACTATTGCTTCAAAGTGCTCATGAGCCGAATTGTTGTGACAATAAATTGATATTTTAAACTTGAACAAAACAACATTGACACAACTTAGTGGCTTTGAAGAAATAGTCTTTGTTGAACTAATGGATAATTTAAAAACGACTAATAATATTTACTAAACTTATTAAGTTTTCTGAGAACTATCGTAGGGAATCAAATTATATCAAAAAACCTTTACTAAAAATCTCTACTTACTATTTTATTGTACACAACAAGACTCATTTTAATCGTTCCTTCTATTTGATATAATTGTATAAATCACATTTATGTACCTACTGTCAATACTAGATATGGTAGGATATACCTCCTTCTTTTTGTATCACTCTTTTCACTTAATGATGTGACTGCATGTATGGCCGAATCAATATGTCACCCACACGGGCATTTTGAAATTTGAATATATATATTTTTTTAAATTTATTTTGTATCCACATTTGTCTAAATTTTCAAATAGTATATTCTGTTTTCAGTTATTTTCCATTTGTTTGTTTTGAAGTACACGAATATACACGGAGGTACTTTCATACTGACAGACTCTATTTTAATCTTTTGCAATAAAAAGTAGCTATGTTCTTTCTAAAGTCCCTATTGTATTTTTTATCAGAGGTTTAGAGTGTGGCTGGTAGCACCTATCTATAATATTATATTGTATGTTTTACTTTTTATATATTAAAGACTAAAGATTAACGCTATGTGTGGGTGAACGAAATTGTTGATGGCCCGTATTTTATGTATTAATGTATTTACTTAAATTATATCAATAAATGTATGAAACTATAGTGATTTTTTATTTCTAGAGAATCGAAATTTGTTTTTGTAAATTTAGTAGTTATGGCATTTAGATTTATTTTGTTATTTACACTTGATGACACTTTTTCTTCTCTCTATGTCTACTTGTAGCTACCTACTGATTAGTTTTCTCAGTGTGTAGGTGCCAGTATGATGCTAATCCTATTAAACTCACAAATAAAAAATATTGATTTTTAGCTATATATATATATATACTTTCTATAAAGGGATACTTTCTATAAAGTATAAAATATGTATATATTTTGTCATGACTAAATTATTTAAGTATTAAATGAAAACATTAAAATTTTACGGAATTTATTACTAAAATTTACTACATTACATAATTATTATAATTAATCCTTAATTTTAACTTTACATCCAGGCTTCAGTCCTGTGTAATTACATTCGACAATATAATAGTATCACGTTACGAAATAAATGAAGAATATAGTCGTAGGTTTGGTTTTACAAATTGTGAATTATAAAATTGTGCAGAAAATATCCTATTTTTTTCCAGTATAATTTAAGAAAATTGTGCATGGTGTGACGGGTGGGAAACTACATAAATAGTTATGGTATAATTACCGTTGATACTAATAGTAAAATACTTAGTCGTAAATTGTTTCCACTTGAGCATCAACATCTTATAGGCGTCCCATCAGGGTTGGTGGGAATTTTTGGTTTGCACACCTTTTTCCTGCCGTCAACGCCACTCACCATCGTGCACGTAAAGGTGAAATATCCGCATGACGATGATTTAGTGTAATATGTATGGGAATATTGTTTCCTAATGTTGTTTTCACCGTCTAGCGCACGAGTTACAGATTTTGACACCGAAACATATCTATCATCTTTAGGATTTTCTGATTGTAGGGACTTTAAATCTTTTGGGCGAACATATTTTCCATAAGTCTGTGGGTACAGGTAATTCACTTTACCGGTCCCGGGCGTTAAAGTTACCGTCTGGGCTTGTGAAGGAGAGTGTTTTGAACCTACGACGAAAGTCTTTCCTTTGGAAGCCACTGATTTTACACTACCCGTGAAACCTATTGGTATTCTGTAACCCCCTGTGCCAGGCACTCGCTCGCCGGGTTGATACACCTTGCTTTCATCTGGTTTGTCAGAATTCTTTTGTGTAATTTCCACATCGTGATTATTTAGCGAACCAAGTACTATATGTTGTGTGTTACCACCCGTTGTTTGTTGCACCTCGATGCCTTTTCTGTGCGGGCTTTGCAATGATTGGTGTGTCTGATATTCTCTACCATATTCATCGTAGTTAGGAAATTCTTCACCCACGGTTTGTTCTATGTCAGTGGCGTCATTACCTTCTACGCCATATCCAGAATCAGTATCGTATTCTTCTGGTGGAATTTCATCCTTGTCTGTTGTGTATTCATAGTCTGAACCGACGTTATCATACCCTGATTGAAAAGATCGTCGGCTGCCTCCTGCTGCTGAAGATGAGGACGTTGTAGTATCCAGTTTATGATGATCTAAATGAGTATGGCTTAAATATCGGCTTTCTGAATTTTTCATACTTTCATCGCTTGGCTGTTCGGTTGTCAGTTCGTCTTCTTTACTTATATTTATATTTGTTCCAATAGTCACTTCGGCTAGCGGAATTGATTCAGTCGATGGTATTTGGTTTTGTAGACTTACGGAATTAATATCAAGGTTTTTTTGGCTTTCGTCAAATACGTCAATTTTTTCAAAGTTTAGTCTATTGGGAAATACTGCGTCTTTATCTAAACTTGCTCCAGATTGAGCAGCTCCACTGTATGTAATACCGTATTTAAAAGTGCCATGGAGCTGTGATTGTGACTGACCAATTCTACCGCTGGACTGAGCGGAGGAGATACCACCGCCAACAAATGGTGTTTCCATAAGTTCGTGTGTTTTGTCTCCGTCTTTGTATGGTGTAAATCCTATTTGAGCTTGAGATGAAGTACTGCCAGGTCCTTTGGCTTGCGCGTCAGCCATACCGCCCTTAACGCTGCCTTGAACTTGAGAATTAGATGAATGCATGGCTCCATTTGATTGCGATTGTGTCTGTATAGATCCTGTCTCTGATCCGAGTTGTACACTTGCTTGTGATTTATTGTTACGACCACTACCTGTGGCCGAACTAGAAGCTCCTTTTTTCCCCCCGCTCACTTCACTTTCTGCCTCTTTGTTTTCACCGGTAATTTGAGCTTGAGCTTGAAATGATCCACCCCCAGTATATGTTCCGTGCACGTGAGTCTGTGCACGTCCCTTGTCATTACCACCCTTTGAAGATGCACTTGCCGTAGTACCATTGGCAGCTTGGTTGACAACTGCTTCTGCTTCGGAATCATCTCCATCGTTCGCAATTGAATTTGGATCAACATAGTTTTGAGGTATACCTGAAGAAAATAATAATTACTTATATAATGATCACATAGTTCCTTATACTTTATAGCATAACACAAATAAGTTTTAGTCAACTTCAGATTGAAATACTTCTTACGTTTCTGTATGCGGTAAAAACAATAGAAATGACCACTGATGTCTTTTTACAACTAAGGACGTCTAGAACCCTCTCCCCCATGCTAATTCACTATGGATTGGTTAAATAGTAAAAAATAAATAAAATAAATTGACATATGTTCAACCACATACCGTTGTATTCGTTGCCCTGCAACGGCTTCTGCAAAAGAAGAAAAAAGTTGTATGATTGAAATAACTGAGACGCAGCAGTATAAATAAAAAATAAGCACAACTTACGCCTTGATTGTCAAATCCGTATTGATTGCCTGAATTAGGTGATCCCTGAGGTTGCTGTCCATATGAACCTGGGTAACCTGAAGATTCAGATCCCGGAATTATATTTCCGTTTTGTCCACTATACGTCCCTGAAACGCCTGGCATTTGACCGTTATATGTAGCGGTTTGACTATTAGGCCCTCGAGATACATCTGTGCCGTAACTATCTGGTCTCAAAATACCGTTTTGGCCACCTGGTCCGCCATAGGTCCCACTTCCCCCTAAACTATTTTGACTATCTGGCTGTCCTTGTGTTCCTGTAACGTATATTCCAGGTCCTTGATTATTTACACGACTCGGATCTCCAATAAGTCCAATACCATAGTTTCCGGGTATTGCCATGTTGTGATTGCCTCCAAGTATACCCTGTGGCCTAGTATCAGATATAATAGGACCAGGACCTTGCATTCCACTTTGGCCTCCTAGCCCACCCGTTCCCGTGTTATAAGAACCTGGCCCTTGCATTCCATTTTGGCCTCCTGGCCCGCCCATTGCTGCATTATAAGAACCTGGCCCTTGCATTCCATTTTGGCCTGCTAGCCCGCCTGTTCCCGTGTTATAAGAACCGGGCCCTTGCATTCCATTTTGGCTTCCTGGTCCGACCGTTCCCGTATTGTAGGATCCTGGTCCTTGCATTCCAGTTTGGCCTCCTGGCCCTTGCATTCCAGTTTGGCCTCCTGGCCCTTGCATTCCAGTTTGGCCTCCTGGGCCTTGCATTCCAGTTTGGCCTCCTGGCCCTTGCATTCCAGTTTGGCCTCCTGGGCCTTGCATTCCACTTTGGCTTCCTGGTCCGCCCATTTCCGTATTGTAAGATCCTGGTCCTTGCATTCCTATTTGACCTCCTGGCCCGCCCGTTCCCATATTATAAGAACCTGGCCCTTGCATTCCATTTTGACTTCCTGGCCCGGCCGTTCCCGTAATGTAAGATCCTGGCCCGTGGATTCCAGTTTGGGCTCCTGGCCCATGCATTCCACTTTGGCTTCCTGGACCGCCAGTTCCTGTATTGTAAGATCCTGGTCCTTGCATTCCTATGTGACCTCCTGGCCCGCCCGTTCCCGTGTTATAAGAACCTGGCACTTGCATTCCATTTTGGATTCCTGGCCCATGTATTCCATTTTGGCCTCCCGGCCCGGCCGTTCCCATATTGTAAGATCCTTGTGCTGGTAATCCATTTTGACCTAACCCAGCCGTTCCCGCATCGTAAGATCCTGGAGCTTGCATTCCATTTTGGCCTCCGGGTCCTGTCACAGTTACTGGAATATAACCTGCTCCACCAGGTCTCCCAGAGGTATCGGTCCCATATATTTGAGGTTTGCCTGCCATTTGGCTTCCGATACCATATGGTTCACGACTGACTATTCCAGGAGCTTGTAAGTTGTTAGGTCCTTGCGGTCCTTGTACATTAGTATAACCTCTATTGTCAGGTCCATATACCGAACCCGTTCCATAGGGTGGCTGTAAGTCGTTTCGACCTCCGGTGACACCAGGACTCCTTTGTTCAACGTTGTAAGGATGTCCAGTTCCAGTTGATGGTATAATGCTTCCAGCTGTTCCTATATTTTGGCCATAGTTATTGGGGACCACACAGCAATATACACTGGTGCCTGGTGGACCTGGATACGGACCCATAGCCATGGGCCAGTTTGAACCACTTATGCTTGTACCACCATTTCCTCCTCCGGGTAGTCCACCTTGCACTGGACCATAACCAGAGAGCGGGCCTTGCTGTGTAGGATAACTTCCAACTGTAGGCACATAACCGCTACCTCCTCCATGACCATTGGCGGGTTGTGTACCTGAAAGAGAACCGTAACCTGGGCCGAGACCACTTCCTTGACCTGGCCCCCCTTGTCCTCCGCCGGGTGTTATACCTGAAGAAGGTCCGTACCCTGAGCCGAGTCCACTTCCTTGACCAGGACCATACCCTCCTTGGCTCCTTAGACCTCCGTCGAGTGTTGCACCTGAAGAAGGTCTGGAGCCTGTACCGGGCTCACTTCCTTGACCAGGTCCATACACTCCTTGCCCTCCTTGATCTCCACCGGGTGTTACTCCGGAAGAAGGTCCGTAGCCTGCAATGGGTCCACTTCCTTGACCAGGACCATACCCTCCTTGACCCCCTTGACCTCCGCCGGGTGTTGCCCCTGAAGAAGGTCCGTAGCCTGCACCGGGTCTACTTCCTTGACCAGGGCCATAACCTCCTGGGCCTCCTTCACCTCCGCCTGTTGCTGCCCCTGAAGAAGGTCCATAGCTAGTGCCGGGTCCGCTTCCTTGACCAGAAGCATAATCTCCTGGCCCCCCTTGACCTCTGCCTGTTGCTCCTACTGAAGAAGGTCCATATACTGTGCCAGGTCCGCTTCCTTGACCAGGACCATAACCTTGACCTCCACCTGTTGCTGCCCCTGAAGAAGGTCCGTAGCCTGTGCCAAGTACGCTTCCTTGGCCAGGACCATAACCTCCCGGCCCCCCTTGACCTCTGCCTGTTGATAATCCCGAAGATGGTCCGTAGCCTGTGCCTGGTCCGCTTCCTTGGCCAGGACCATAGCCTCCGTGGCCGGCTTGACCTCCGCCAGGTGTTGCTCCCGATGAAGGTCCGTAGCCTACACCGGGTCCACTTTCTTGACCAGGAACATATCTTCCTTGCCCCCCTTGATTTCCGCCAGATGTTTCTGAAGGACTGTAGCTTGGGATGGATTCTCTTCCTTGACCCGGTCCATAACTTCCTTGGCTCCCTCGTATTGTCCCTGAAGGTGGTCCATAGCCTGGGCCAATACCGTGTCCTAGGCCACCACCATAACCTTCATTGCCACCTTGGCTATTTACTGTAGGTACGTAGTTTGTTCCTGGTCCACTTCCTTGTCCAGGTGTATAACCTCCACCTCCTCCTGGTCCATATACACCGTTTGTGCCACCATCAGGAGTGTGCCCTGGTCCAAAGGCACCGCCCAGTCTTACTTCATTTACTGCCTTCCCTGGTTGGTGTGTACCGCCAGGACTTCCTTGACTTGGTTGGTAACTGCCGGGCGTTCCATAAGCATTCGTCGGGGCGTACCTATTTCCGCTACCACCAGGCCCGTAAGGTCCTCTCTTCAAACTCTCTGCTTCCTGAACAGAACCTCCATAGCAATCATCGCAGGTCGGGTCATATACTGATTGACTCTGTGCTTGTCCCATCCCGCTGTTGCCACCTAAAATGGTTCAATATTAATTATTTTATTTTGGAACCAACAAAAATAATTATCTTGTTTTGCATTTAAATAAAATTGCTATGTAAACTAGCTATTCCATATAAACGCTATTTTACGAGCTTAAATGTCGGCGGCGTGTATTGAGTTTAAGCGAATTGCTGAGTTAAGTGACGAGTCACTTATCTCCGGTAACCGCTTGTAAAAAAAATACATTATTGCTTTCGTGCTTTGAAAGGTACGTAAGTCCGTCGGTACCTAGTGTTATTGGTGTTTTTAGATGGCAATCATTGACTTTTTCGTAGGTATTCGACTACTTGTCACGAGTCTTCTATTGGAGCAGGGGCGTTGAGTACGTTCAAGTACTGAAGGTTGTGTTGCTTAATAGGGTATTACACTCATTTTCGGAATGTGTCTCATTTCGGTGCTAATATAACACTAAAAAAATACAAATTTTTTATTAAAAAGTTAAGTGACTTAAAACTGCATTTAAATTTTACATTTTCAAATTTCGCGCCTAATTTGTCGAAAACGCAGGAC
>DWJZ01003582.1:0-16769 GCA_018249125.1 Asbolis capucinus
AAATCCCACATACCCCGGTACTTCTCCCAAAGTGCCGGGCACCTTTTGAAGGTTTCCCCCTCGAAAACAAAAAAAAACAAACCGTTTGACTATTCTACAATTAGAATACAACTATCATTACTTATAATATTTATTTATGTAAAAACCTTAAAGGATATTTTTACAAAGGGTGGACTTAATGCCTAGTGACATTCTCTGCCAGTCAACCATGCTGAAGGTGAGAGTATGTGGCAGGTGGTAAAAATTAAACGAGTATAAATATATAACCTAATAGTAAAAATCCGGGATGTATAATTATATATAAAATATTATATATATACATATGTATGAAAATACATACATTTATAAATATATGTATACACTATTATACAAACACGTAGAGGTGAATCTTAATTCATACAGGATTTCAAAAAATGCTCACGGACAAGTCTCTTGAAAGCGCATTTTGAAGAGACTAGTTTGATATCTACCGGCAGGGCGTTCCAGAGTTATGTCATATAAATAAATATTTGTAATTTATTTAGCGAAATTTTGAATGAACCAATCACGGTGCATTATTTTAATGCTCCGGCCTCCTCTTTCCTTGCATTGACTATTTTTATTGGCAATAGAATATGTTAATACGAGGCATCTTGTATGCCATCTTTGCAATTACGTTAAGAGTAGAAATTATTAGCTCATATGATACACCCACGTGCCCTATAGCTCAGAGATTGTAAGTAAAGAGACCGTCGCTTGGGAGACATTGGAGAAAACCGAATAAAACAAAACGTCTCAAGAATTAAATTCATGTGCATAGTAAAGCTAGTTTAATATCTTCAATTGGGACGGGTGACGGTAGCAAGCAAAGAATGCTCAAAGCAGTACATTTATAATGTCCCGAGCTCATGCATAATAAAGTACGAACTCTGTAAGTGCTGTTCGGAACTCGGTCGAGAGGCTGTGTCGCATTAATATTGAAACAGTTACGAAATAATACTAGTATTGGTGACTTTTGAGGAATTATATTACAGACTAAGTCAATCAAAATGTTTTATACGTTAATGTGTATAATCTGTGCAGTTTTTGCTGTACAATAGTGGCTTTAGTGCTTTGAAAGTAGGCCAGAAAAATGAATGTTCTTTTATCGTTATAATACTTTTGTTTGTTTTAATGCTAATCTCTTAAGTTGCATTTTAGTAATGTATTTTAAATTAGAAATGCAACTTATATTTTATCTCAAGACGAGAAACGAGTAGAAGACCCACTTGGTGATGATTGATGTCTTGGACGGCTGATGGCAGGAGGTCGACATCTTCCACAAGACTTGAACATAAATCTATATTATTATGTGTAATGTATGTGATTAGTAATGGTAGGGTGTTTTACAACATTGAGAAGTCGGTTAGGATAGGCGCACAAACGGGTGTGGTTTAGAAATCGGTCGCAACCGCCACGTGCTGGGAAATTCGGGGCAGAAGAATTTATATTATGTGTCACCCCAATTTAAACTTACTAGAGACGTATTTTTGCCATAATTTTCTACATCTAGCCCAGGGGAGGGGATCTGCCCTTAGCTACAAGAGTATCTGAACCAACAACCTATCGAAACGCCTAATTAATTTTGTACAACCAAACAATTCAGTCAAAGTGCTGAGGTATGGAGAAGGGCGCATCAAAATAATGCACGGTGATTGGATGATTTAAAACTGCACTATATTTTAAATCACGCGGTGTGTAGAGTCTAATGATTTGCCATAAATTTCGGTCTGCAGGGTCTAGAAGACTATGTACCAGGTCGTTGAAGTCGTAACTAACCTAGCCCCATCACTACACCATCAAGTGCGATTGTAGTCGAGCATTCACTTATAATTCTTACCGAAGTAAAATAACCAATCGGAGGCCAAGCGGAATCAAGGGACGTAAATATCTGCTTTTGCTCAAAGGTATTTCGTTCTTAACGTTCATAGCCCGGCGGCTTGTTTCGATTGGAAGTGATCGAATAAGTTAAGCAATAACGGGCGCGGTCGGTAGGAGGATGGGTGGCCGCTACCATTTTTGCCACGTCGATGTCATGAGTGCTTCCGTGCTTCGGAAGGCATGTAAAACCATCGGTCCCGTTTGCTGTTTAGATAGCTATTGTTAAGCCATGTTGGAGGTTTATGGGCGCCATAAATACTTGGGTTAGCCACTAATTCCTCCACCACTCCGCATTGGAGGAACGTGGTGGAGTATTCTCTAGGCCTCCTAGGTATGAGAGATCCATGGTCAGTAGTGGGCCATCAATGGGTTGAACCGTTCGTAGCATGGTATACCGAGTGACCGCACGCGCTTCGCTTCCGAATAGCTTAGGGACTTAGATGTGATTATTAAAATTGACATCATGTTTTTTATTTACCAACCCATTGTTATAAAAAAATATATATTCAAACTTTTCACAATAGATCATTGAAAACCGCATTAAAATCGGATCAGCTTTCTGAGATTATCATGCACAAAGGCACAGTAAGAATTCTTAAAATCATGATTTTTTTTCTATTCCTTACTAAAAACCTTGTTATGGATAGTTTTAATCAGTCATCAATCATGTTTATTATATTTGTCGATATTGATATATTGATAAAATAATATAAATAAATACAAACGGTTATATTTTCTGAATGACGGCACAGGGCACACAAAGGAACATTTTTATCGTGAACCGGAAAACTAGAACAACTTTGTAAGTTCTTTCTAATACTATAAGTCAATACTTGACGACTATGTCACCTGATGGTAAGTTTTTATTTGATGGCCCAATATCCAGGTCCCCGTTACCTGCCGATAGCGACATAGTATCCATCTTGGAATCCTGTATAGTCTCTAGCTGCTCCCGAAACTTCGAGGTGATCTGCCTTCGTTTATAATCCGCCTCGATCTGCTGTTTCGTTCTCGGAATCCGGAAGCGAAAACAGCAACATACCATAACAACTAAAAGATAAAATGTTAGCATGTAACACAGATAATTAATACGTTTTTCAACTAAACTTAATTAAATACTTACTTAATGAGGCCATCCCTGCTAAACATAAGAATATAACCTGCCAGACCCTTAATTTTCCAATAATCTGTTTTTCGAGCCATTCGGGCTCCTCTGAATTTTTAATAACGTCCATCAAAGGATCCATTGTTTAACCAGATCAAGATAGCAAATAGTGAACTAGATAAACTAGGACAGAGCGAGTAAGCGTCCGCAGAACACTCCAGTTGAAATAAAAACTAATTGTCCCAATTCCGAGGAGTGCTTGTTAATAGCCACACCTAGTATTATGTTATCAACCCCCGCCACTCCCTTAGAATTCTCATTTTAATTGAAGTCGTGTTAACAGCAAAACGGTTCATTCCTTTTACTTGCAGCATTCGGATTAGTTGTCATTATTAGTGTAAAAGGTGCGCAATGCAAAAAATAATGTCGTTGATACAGAGTTACAGTAAACAATAGTTTTAGGTTTACGATGTGTATGGCTGAGATTTAAAAGCCGCGGGCTTACCTTACGTAGTTATATGTTAATGTTGCCAGATGAACAAATCACAATTTTAGAGCAGCAGCAATGACAGTTATAGATAAAGATTTTAGAGTATTCCTGTTTGTTTAATATTAATGCCACAGTTATTAAATGATAATTTTCAAAAATATTATACTATGATCTGATAGAAAAAATAATTTTTAGTGTTACATAGATTTGACGATCACATAAAACATTTTTATCATTTAAGAAGTGGGGTACATGGGTATTGAATAATAATTATGAACCGCCTATAAGTAAAATAAAATATTAGCGCCATGGAAATATAGATCTAAACGATACAATTTTATGAATGAACAAACATTTCAATATTTTTTTTTGTAATGACAACATACCTTCGATCGTTTTTCTCTTTCATTTGAAGACTGTTTCACCTTCCCGCAGAAAATAGGGTGTCGAATCTGTCCTATAACCTCCGATAAATTTATTAATATTCAAGATCAAAGATGCATCATTTATGATAATTGTGGTGTTATTCGTGTAAAGGCTGTTATAAGTGATGTTGTGTACGATCGTTTGCGTTCTTGCGGTTACCCTGTAGCGTTTTTAAAAATTAAACATGGCCTCGAACAGAGGAATTCAGATTGGATCCGCGTGGTTTCAACGAAAGTTGAACTTGAGGCCGCAGCACCGAGGTGTTCATTTGGTTACAGAGGAGATCCTAAAACAGGTGCCGGAGCTCGCGCAGTTTGCGGTCGGCCTCTGCCACATCCAGAGTGAGTACCAGCGTCGATAACTTGCCGCCGTCGCTGCATCCCCTCCCACCTGTGATATTGTCCATATTACCTGCGCCGGTTGCTCTTCAACCGTTTCATGTGTGTGTCAAAAGTTGGTTGCCAGAAGAGCGACATCGTACAGTGGTCTCAGACAGCTGATCTTTCGTAAATATTGTTTCCAGTAATGCACACTTCGGCAAGTCTGGCACTGAACGAGAGTTGGGACCCAGACGTGAGAGACGACATGGAAATGATGCTCAACAAAATAGTGCCAGAGGGTCTCCCGTACCGACATTCGTGCGAAGGTCCCGATGACATGGTGAGTGCGCGATTACAAAAATTGGAATCCTAATCAATGTGGCATTTTGTGTCATCGTTCAATTGTTTTAGGTATTGACATTTATCTGTAAACATAGTTGTCTAAACATTAATGAAGTGTGTTTATCAACATTTTCCTTGAATAAATTTATGATCACTGAGTAGCTAAAGCATCATTACACATATGAATGAGTTGCACTTTAGTGATATGAGAGGTCAGGGGCAGTTGTTGAAGTGATGTACAATAATTATCATAAGTGTGATAAGTTAACAAGGTTGTGTGATAATCAAAATTTGCCAAGACAGATCGTGGTATCTCCTAGCAGATAGTTGCGCACAGCCAGGAATTTAATGTTAATAAATTCAACTGAGATAAAAATAATAGGTTAAATATTATATTTTTATACAAAATTAGCTGTACCGACAGACATTCTACAGATAATTTTTTTGATACCGTGATGTTCCTTGCATTGGTTATTCCATATGTCCAATATTAAAAAAACCTGTTGTAAATTTAAATACCTCATTCCAATGTCTAAGTAATTTGCCTGACCCATAAATATTCTGAATATATGTCCTATATCCTAGAGGACTCTAGGAATTATCAAAATAGGTCCAGCATTTTAAAAATTCAGCTACATGCATTGCATGCAAGATTGCATACATTATATAAAATAGGCAATTTTTGTATAAAATAAGCAAATATTTATATTTTATACACATTACTATTTGATCATAATATATATCCAATTAACATTTTAAATTAGTACTAATGGTTTCTCAGACTGCATTAAGTTTACCAACAATATTAAACCGTGATGATGTTAACATTTCATGATGAGGTAGGTATGTAAATAGTGAATTATCATAAACAAATAGCGTACATTGTATTTTTCCTTGACTGACAGCTATTAGTGATGCTAATGGATATTATACTAAGCATTGATAGTTTAGCAGTTTGAACATTAGCCTCCCGAGCAGAAGAAGCATGTAACCTTAAAGTTATGTGTGTATTAGAAATTACCTGTTATTTGCTTTGGTGTAGGAACCCATTGTGAAAAAACCTGCACATCCGAGAATTTCCCATAAAGTTTTCTTAGGTCATTTGGTTTACCATTCTACACTCTGCTAGCGTGGAAGACTATTGTCTACACTTTTCATACTGTGAGAGGTAACCAGAGTTCAGCAGCGGGACTGTTGAGTTGCAGAGGATATCCATTGGCGATGCCCGATCATTTAACATCATATGGCTCATCTAATCATTGGTTAACTAATTTTAAAAAGACAAATTCGGAAATTGTAATTATTGCACTAATTAATCATTTTGTTTTCCATACAGCCTGCTCATGTGAAAGCCTGCTTTTTGGGTTCTTCACTGACCATTCCAATCACAGATGGGAAATTAAACTTAGGGACGTGGCAAGGAGTGTGGTTATGTGAACACAGAAATCATGCAGGGAGCCGGAAGGTAAAAATATATGATTTATTTATTTATCAGTTATGGACTATCATTGTAGGTAGTTGTTCAATGTGCTAGACTTATAATATGGGGTATATGTGCCAATTAAAATAACAACTTATGCTAAGTTCCACTATTGTAATATAATATATTGTTATTATTAATGCAAGTTTGTTAAGGTGGTTGGATGGATGTTTGTTTCTCTTTTAAGTAAAAACGACTGAATGGATTGAATTATTATAATACTCCTACTTGGCCCATCTTGTCAGATATACCTTTAAAGTCAAGGAGGTTCATAGGTGGCAGTGATTATCACCATCAGATGGCAAACCACTTGTTTATCAGTTATGTACATTATATATTCAAGAGACCTCAAACTTTCTTGGCAAGGTTGTAACTTTTTTAATAACTAGATCTACCAATTATAAACTTGGCAGATGGAAAATACTGCCTTGCCTTCACCTTACCAATATTGAATTTATTTAGGCATAGGTTTAAAATCTTGTTTTATTATCTACATTCATAATAACTTAAGATATTAGTTATATATATTTTTATTACAGTATTTTGTTTATAATAAACTTGTTAGGTCATTTTTTTTATTTTCTTCAAGCAAGTGAATAAGCTTTTGCTGTATATATATTTTACACCACTTACCATCAGGTGGTATTATGATAGCAATGAAGCAAAAATAAATCTACTAACAAAAAAAATTGCTGGTACTTGCAATGACTATATCAACAATTATAAGGCAAAACTGACTAAATGATATTTACCAAATTTTAATGGACCTATTGGCAAGATAAAAGTAATTTGAAGATAACTATAAAAAAAAAAAAAAATTACAATACAAACTCCCTACGTCATGTTTAACAAAATAAAAAAATATATATTTCAAAGAATTCTTTTAAACTTTTGAATAAGTGACATGTAGTAAAGTGTGAATGTTGTCACAGGTGGTGGTGACACTGTCGGGCTGCCCGCGCGACTCCCCCCTGTCTCCCGTGTCGGCGGCCTCCTGCTCCAGTTAGGAGCGGGGGGGGGGCGCGACCCCCCACACGCAGTCTCACTCGCGCCCCTCCTCCAAGAGCACGCGGAGGTAAACCCCGCGAAGCACCTTTTATATCCTCACACCTAACCTAGAAGTTAGTTCTAACTCTTATCTTTGAGCGACAATATGTACATAAGATTAATATTTTGTAATACCCTACATGGCACTTCGAATCGATAGTGGATGGTTAGAAAGTTTTAATCGTCGATCATCGACGTGTCTCGGTGCTGCAGTCCACTGGGGTTTCGGCTAAGATTAGACTTTCTTAAAGAAAGATCTCTTGGTAGACACTATTGAAGGCATTCAGAGAGCAAAGTGGCAAAAATAAAATAACAATTTTTGCCTTGCATTTTATATTTGAATATTTATTTTGTCTATTCATAATTCATTTCGTTAGACTTATTAACTAATTAATATTTTTTTAATTTATTTTTGTGCAAACTCTGAATTAGTACTTTACTGTAATCCCAGTATATCCTTGTAATTTTGTTGTGATTATATTAAATAAAAAAAGTACTTACTTAGTTTGATATAATTATTTTTTAATATACTTTATAAGTAGCATTTTTGTTATGCTCCCACGCAATTTAACAATTAAGGGGGTTTCAGAATATAATTATGATTTTGTAAGAAAAGTGTGTAAGTTTGAGAACCAGTGGTATTATTGTCGTTAACCCGTCGATGCTGCACCGATGATAACTTTTTTTCTTTCAGTGTTAATTTTCTTATTGATTCATGTTGTCAGCGCAAAATGCTACTCGACTGCGGGGTAATTAAATGTAATATAATAATTATAGGAATTGACATACAAAATCAGCTTTAAAGTCCATTAATCGAAACAAGCGTGAAGTGCCATGCGGGAACTAAATCCCTATTGATGTTATGTTCGGTGAAATGTAACTGAACCCATTGAATTTGTACATAAGAATGTGCAACAATTTTAAAGTATACATAATGAGTAATTGTTGTTTTGTTATTGCAAGTTGTCGATATGTACATAAATCACGCGTGGACGTTGTGACCATCCGCTTTGTAGGTGCGTGCGAGTGTGGCATCTACGTATGTGGAGCTCTGACGTCACGGGGAGTGCGAGTTAGGCGGGATCATTTCTACAGTACGACTATTTTCACTATTGCACTCGTTCAGATTTATTGAAACCTCACAACGAGAACACTGTATTTTTAACGACACGTTTTTATCGAGTCGAGACACTCATTTTACTTCACCGAGTTTGTAATCGCACCGGTTGGCGGGCAGTTCGCGTAATTTAAGAGCCGAGTTTAGGTTATTAAGTTAAGTACTTTGTACATGTACGATAGCTCCATTATCTCCGTGTTAGGTTAGATTTTAACGGGTTAGTATGTGAAACATGTCCATAGCTTTAAACGTGTCACACCCGTTGTATCAACGGGTCCTTCGCGGGCCGATGAGCTGACATTTAGTACCTTTAGTTTATAGAATATCATTATTGTTAAGGTCATTTAAGTGCCTCGGATTGGGGTGGTCATGTGAGTTGCCGGCGGCTGTGGCGATGTCTTGGCTTCCTGTTCTATGTTCAACATTAACATTCTCACTGCCCAACATACGACATAGTGTCTCAGTGCTGAGGAGGTCTAGAGCTTACTCCACGCTACTGCGGTACAGACTTTGGAGGTTGCGATATTTTTTTAAGATGTGTTTACTGTGCCAGTATAAAAGAAAGGGCATTATTAAATAGTTTTATTTATAAAAAGTGTTTTTAAAACATTTTATTGCGAAAATTATTGGAATTCTCATTTGAATCTTGAAAAAAAGTTGTTATAGGAAGAAGAATAAAAATTCAGTAAATAAAGGGTTAAGATCTAATGCGAGATACAATTTTGAAAAACACTCGGTAAAAGAGTTCGGCAGTTCATTGGTCTTTCCGATATGTAAATAGGATTTTATGTCATTATTTACTCCTTAACTATTTTGTGTCAGGTGAATGTACAACAATTCTCTTACGTTCTTAACTGCTATAGTACACGCTTTAGTACGACAATGTCACTGTAACACTGTTTCGTATGTGGGGTACGTAGGATGTATTCACTCCCTCGGTTCGTTGACGCCTCAGGACGCCTTTCTTCACGTTACACCTGCGTTTGCGATATCGGAGCAACATCTACTTAACTTCCTCGTTTGGACGTGTGAGGGCGTGACGTACAGGGAGTATAATGTATAGTCGTGTCTTCCTATGTAAGTTCCATCAAATAACAAATTAGTATAACTTTGGGAATAATATACTCGGTATGAGTGATCGGTATTAGGGTATGCTAACATCACCTTTATATCCGGCCACATTTGTATCGCTTAGATAATGTAATGAAATTATATCGATAGTGGGCTTGAATGATGAATCCTTTGACGAGCTAGGAGTAACGGTAGCCATAATATAGATTAAACGGCGTAACTGGTAGAAAGTGTCATTTTATATGAATTGAGATGTAGTGAGAGTAATTTTAATACGGGAGGACCTTTCTACAGGTGTGTACTATTGTATTCACAACGGTTATATCGATAGCGGTGCGGGCGTGTTCAGTTGTTGAGAGGATTCCGTTGCCCCATTGACAAGATTTTTACTGCACAATTACACACGAGATTAAGGAATAATATATTATAAATATGTAGTAGGAACGGGCGTTGACTTAAGTAGCGGCGCTGACTGGACGGGTTTTAAGCCGAATTTTATTGAATTTGTCGCGGAAGAGCCGGTTCAAATCTCGCGTTTCGTGACCCACATTAATGAGAATTGCAAACGTCCAGTAAAGAGGGCAAACGAAATATCAAATGACCTCCTTTACCGGTTCTGCCTGTCGTCGTACGATATTGCATAATGGTTCTCGACAACTTTGATGCTGCATTTATTAAATTATATGCGACCCGATCGAGGATTATTAGTGTGGATCACAAAGAGTGGGTGGCGGAGGTGTTCTGGATGAGACGCACAATAGCGTTGTTTTGTACACAGTAGATGTCGCAGACATAAACCGTTCGTCTCATGGACGACTAGAGATACTTCACTTAGGAAGCTTCTTGTACCTTCATACTCGGGCTTTTGATATAATCACTTTAATATACCATTTTATGTTGTTTCACGCGTTTTCACGTCTAATTACTGTTATATTTGTAATCACGGGGTCGTCATACATGAGCTATGTTACTTCACATCTACGTAAAAATGCCTTAAGCTTCAATCTTTTTAACTAGTTTTGCACAATTTATGTATCACTTAATTTCCTTTCGTGTTTACTCTTCGAGATAGGTTCGTGGAGTGATCGAGTCGAGTGTTCGGATGATCGAGGGATGGTTATTAAGTGCTTTTTAACATTGATTAGGGTTTTGTAAATATCTTTTGCATTAATATAGTATGTACATTAATTCGTGTACATATAGAGGTTCGTATGTAAACATTGTTCAAGTGCTACTTGTGTATGGATGTTAGGTATGCCACTGCCATTGAGAATATGCCTCGTCGAAATATTAGATTTAATGCAATATTGTTTGGCACATTATTGTCAATTGATGAGTTTGTATTGGAATACGGTACCTTATTATTATAGGCAATATGATACAGAGGTGTTTATATTGGATTTAAAAGCGACTGGATCGCGTAATGTAAAGTTCGAGTACGTTTATTTTGTTCGAGTCGCAGTCGGTCTACGGCCTTATTTCGTAATGCTGGAAATCCGACAAATATGTCAAAAGGTAACGGTTTTGTTACAAATACGTCGATTAATGACAGCTAAATTGACAGAGACACGCGGCAAATTGTCAGCTGTCAAATTGTCGGATTGTCAGCTATATGACATAGGGCCCTGGCCTTGTCTTATGTTGATCCTATTTAGTTAGCTTTAGTCCCTCCAGGCTGTTTGATTACAACGAATGTGTTAGATTAACCTTTAAGTGATGTTCCATTCCAAATCGTGCTACTAGTTGTACGAAGTACCGTTATTTGTTGTATTTAAGTTAAAAATCTGTTTTTGTATTAGGGACTGATGACACTTGCCCTCCCTAGCTGAGGCACCCCATGTATACCTAGTACGTTTTTCTCATCCGTACAAAACTTGTAAACAAGTGTATGACAACGTCACAGTTTTGTTAAAAATCTGTCATATTTCATATTAAAAACACTAATATATTGGGCCGTAACAGCTTTTCAATGTTACGGTACGTGAGTTTTGTAAAAATAACAAAAAAAAGAAAATATACTTTAAAAAATGTATTCTGACAGACAAATTGTACAACTTTTATACGAATGAGAAAAACAGACTATATTTAGTTTAACTTTTCGACTGTACGAGAACATTCCAATGACACTTTTTACAACGACCAGTGATTATGTCCAGCTTATGGATAACGTGCCAAAACTGACAATCATTAAAATGAACAGATTTTGTGTTCATATTAATATATAATTGTTGTAATTTATTTGGCAAGTTCGTCCAAAAATAGATTTTTAACTGATTTCATTAAAAACCAATAACATCAATAGCTGTTTTTTAATTCCTAAATGCATTGAGTGTTTTCACAATTTAAAATGTATAAATTATTATTACAACAAATTCACTAATAGGAGCACGAATTTTTAATGTATTGTTTATAGATAATTACTTTGTTATTGATATTGCACATAGGAAAATGAGGTTGTAATCAGAATTATGGAATAAAAAGTCGGAGACAAATAATTTGTGTACGTATATTGTTTAAGATCAATATTTAATTAACAATCAATATTATTATGGTTGTAAAGTTATTCACAGTTTTCCTTATAGAACCCGTCAGTTGTATATTGTTGATTTTCGCGCTCATAGTGACATCTAAATGTCACATTAATTTAATTGTATCATATAACTTGTACAATATAAATATTATAGATCCACAATTATGAAAGAGATTAAATATTTGCAAAAGTTAATATTGAAAGAGTTTTATTTACTCGTGGCCTGTCGAGAGACTATTTTTTACATCTAACCTTAATCCTTTAAGTAATTACTATGTAATTTGGTATTAATATTATGTTTAGTATTTTGACTTCATTAATCTTCGGTTTTGTGTGGTCCGGGGCCCTTGTCTGTAAAGAAATTAAATTTTAAATAATTTATATAAAGTGAAAGCTGAAATTCAAACTATGTTTATTTGTTTGTTGTATGAATTTAGAGTAGAGGTCGGTAACCATCGGTCCGCGGGCCACATGCGGAGCCCGTATCCAATTGCGGTGTGGTTCCCACATACCGTTTATACGGCACAACTTGGCATTTTTTATAATACTCCTGACAAAGACACACGAAATCCGCACCAATAACCTTATAACATTTCCGGGCTACGCATAAGAAAAGGTTGCCTACCAGTTGGTTAAGAATCAGTACCTATAGTAAAAAGAAAGCCAAAATAAGTACCATCAATTCTATTTCGTACGTCACGTAGATTGCTCTTGGCCTTTTCAAGCACTTCGCCAAGTCCCGTCTTAATCAGTCCAAACTCGTCCGAGACGAGCGAGAGCTTGCCCAGCAAATAATTCAAATTTTCGTCAACTTCCATCATGCGTGACGTAATAGAGCCCACCTGGGAAAACATTTAAAGTTTAACATATAATAAACAAACTTATTACGACGGAGTAAGGTTCTTTTTAAACGTACCTTGCCTTTAATGTTGTCCATGGTGGTCGAGCTGTCATTAACGTATTGCACCATTCGGTCCTGTAGATACATCGAGTTATTAAAGTACATCATTGAACATTTTACGTATTTTATGGTTGTTATAGCTGCAGTTTAATGCTACTTACGACTCGAGATTTTGTAAATTTCATTTTATACTGAACCAGGCTATAGGATTTTTGCGACGTTAAAAAAGTTAGTAAATAAATATTTTTTGGGCAATTTACACAACCATCATCCAAACTAAGCGTTAGCTTGTACTATAGTGATCAGGTAATTGACAAATATACAAATATAAATTTAAATATATATTTTATAGACATTTTTACACCCAGACACAAAAATAAATATTCCTCTTCATCATAGAATAGTATGTTCTGGGTGAAAAACCCACGACCTTCGGCGTAGCAGTCAGGTTCACTAACTATGCAAGCGGCCTATCAAATCAAAGAAAAGTCTTGTTCTAACATGGGAGAACCGAATCCTAGACACAGTATATGCTATATTAATGTTCTAAATTAAAAACATAAAATTGTAGCATATTAATTGTGTTATACACGCCGCACCGTCCAAGTTTCGTGTAGGTAATATGACTGCGATTAATATTTCAGAGTAAGAGGTCTTACGGGCGTGCGCTCCGCATTCATTTTTAATGAGCGAAGTGATAGACATAGCTACTTGTAGGTCTTGAAAAAGTTTTATGACATCGTGGTGAGGCTAACAAAACTATTAGGCCATAGAACATTTTAATATATGTCAAGGACCTGATACAAAAATGTAGGACACGTGTTTTATGTAAATGAAAACGTGTAAAGTACTGGATGGTCACTGGAAAGGGACCTTTAATGTCAGCGTAAAAGTCGCAATAAAGTCAATTTGAGTATGTAATAATGATAAATGCTAAGCTAAATAAATTATCTTTATTCGTTTATTCAGATTAATATACATAAAAAAAAATAGTTTTTTCGCAATGCACTAAAGCACTAATCTAGTTATATATGCGATACTATGTTATCTAATAATAAGTATGTTATACGTAAAGTGTAAGATTTTCTTAACACTACCCGCAAAAATGTTTTTCAATGTGCTTAGTATTTACTACTCGTAAAAGGTGGAAGTTGGAGTTGAGGTTTTGTACCTGATGCTGAAAAACGTTTTGCAGAAGAAAGAGTGGTGAAGAAGGTATCAGCTGTCATCTTATTTTACTTTTAGTTTGAGATCAGATGGCCGTGTGTGAATTGTCCTCAGATATTTGTTTAAAGTATTTGTCCGATGCTACTCACAGAGAGTCTATCGAAGCTGTGCTTGCTGGAAGCGAGCTCCTTGTACATGGTGCCTATTTGCCGCCACACCTGGGCCAACTCTGATTCGACGCTCTTGCTCATGTTCTGCATCCCGGCCGTCTGGTTAGCTACTATCGTTGACTGGATACTGTCGAATCTATGTTGCCAGACATGAAACACATGATGAAGAAAATACCAAGTCTAGATTGATTTGGGTCTTCGACTACGTAACCCACACCTAGGGCGAACTGCTTTAAGTTGATTTCACATAACAGAACAATCGGCCTCATATGACATCGTGCCCGGTGTATCGCTCAAGAATTTTGATATGGCGGTTGTTTGAACTGACCCATCAAGGTGCTTTAATTTGAAGCTTTGCACCTCTTTAAGAGAGCTACGTAAGAAACAACCATACTGTGATTTAAATTTGTTGCTCGTAGAATAAAATAAATGAAGGTTAGGTTAGAAATTTTGTACATACGCCCACATATACTGTCGTAAAAGAGTCGTTAGTAAATTACTTCTACTAATAAATTACGTTAATAAATAACTATAATATATACAACATTTTTGGTAAGGAACAATTCAAGTAACCATTGACCAAATATACATAGATCAGAAACAGGATAGAAATATTGTAATCTAAGAGATTATAATTAACGACTTTGAGTAAGGTGGACAGGTCTTTTGAACAGGGGGAATATTCTTCGAATACAAGTATGGCAAAGTAATAAGATATGGACCTGGTGTGCATAGAGCTGTTCAAGATATTGCCCTGGTTCGCAATAAGTTGACCGACTTCCATTAGTATTCGGTTCACTCCATACTCCACAAGCTTCTTTGTCGAGATCACGGTGTCTGCCGTTTGAAGCATTACGCGCTCATTCTTGGAAACCTCTTCAAGCTGTGGAGTAGATATTGATCTCGCATTCAAGTGGCTGGCACACTTTTACTAACTTTTTGCGCTTAAAGCCAAAATTAAAAATTTGTCGACATTACTAGATATTATAACTGAAATTGAGTTTATCAATTGCAATTTTCTTTGTATCATAGTTAAGTAAAAATATTTTTTAATAAACTTTTATTTTGTAACGATCTAAATATTTAATCATTTTATAGCAAACGTAATATAATTTCTCGAACAATGCGTAAAACAAAAAAACAATACAATTTCCAAAATGATTCACAAAATAACGTTCTTAATAAGGAAAAACGGACACAGGTAATATTGTACCTGAGTTTGCAGTGTGGTGTAACTCCGCGAGATGTCGCCATAAGCGCGCTCGCTCATAGTGTTGCCCTGCGTGAGGCTCTGCTGGATATCCTCATTAGTTGCCAACAAACGGTCGTTCATTTCACGCAGCTTAGCCGAGATCTTTATAACAGCTGTAATCAATTTTTGAACTTAGTAGGTGTATGTATATGAAGGTAGTTGAAGATAAAATATTTCTTTAGTAGTTAGTCATTACAAATTCGATCAACGGTCTTTATTAGTTTATCAGTAGGCATAAGGCAATTGTCACATGAATCTTTCTCATAAACGACTTCAAAATGGTTCGTATTTTTTTTCTATTTTTAGTATTTGTTGCTAGAACGGCAATAGAGCCCACTCTGTTCATAAATTTCTTGTCTACCTTCTACCTATAATTTACGATAGAATGTCGTGAAGCTGTGTCAGACGAACAGCGTTCACAGCTAAATCCTTAATTAGTACGGTTCCATTTCTAACCTCGCACGGAACTTTAAAAAGCGGTTGACTTACATTTATCACTAGTATCGCTGAGATTCTTCTGCAAGACATTAATGCGGTCGATGGTGTGATTAGTAGCTCGCTGCAAGTCCGCGAGACGTGGCAGATCCTTCCACATGCTCTCCGCTTCCGATAGAAGTTTCTGAATCTTCTTTATATCTTGCTCTTGGCGTTCCATCACTGAGGATCATAAAACATCGGTGTACAAAAGATACCTATTGCGAATGGAATGTTAGTCTACTGGTACTCGTAAATAGAGCAAAGTCGAAGCTCTTGAGTGTGATTTTGACCCAGAACAACTTTGGTGTGATGAAAAAAAACGTATATAAGTATGTCTTTAAAATATATATGTATCTTTAGTTATATGATCACCGGAGTACAAGCAAAATACATAAAGAATATACTCTGGTACAAGCTGACGCTTTGGCATTGGCTAAGGATAATGTCTTAAGATAATAAATATTATTATTACGACTTGATGTACTCGTGTATTTATGTAAGTTTGTTTATGCAATTATGCGTATCTTTAACTAGTTGTGGTAAAGTGCCTTTTGTATGACGCAAAGGCGGATTGTAAGTTTAAGGGGACCTGGGCTAAGATTACTCTGGGGCCTATTTGGCTTCTACCCATCGATGGCCCAATAATGAGCACGGGTACTCATACTAAGGATGCATATCCACCACGCTGCTCCAATGGAGATTGGTGGAGGGGTTAGTGGCCAATCCAAGCGCGAGTTTTATATGCCGTAGGCCTCCGACAAGGCTTGACGATTGGTATGTTACGACATAAACCGGGACCAACGGCTTTACGTGCCCTCCGAAGCACGGAACCGTTTCATAAAATTTGTGCCACTAGCGGTCACCCATTCTCCTATCGACCGACTTTTTCGATCGCTTGCAATCGAAACAAGCGAGCTATGAACCCTAACTAAAACTTACTAGGCACTAAATCACCGAAACCAATAGTGGTCATGG
>DWJZ01003583.1:0-16768 GCA_018249125.1 Asbolis capucinus
TACAAGGATAATATATTTACAAGGATTTTATGTATAAAGGTAGTGATTATCTCTAAAGAAATTTCTTCAGGCAGCTCTTTACCAATCGGCTATGAAATTATATCGAACTTTATTTCTTTTTTTATCTGATGATAAGTGGCGATGTAGTCTTAGAAACATAAAACAGGCCGTGCATATAACCAAGTAAACTCAACTCACATCAGTATCATGGTGCGTCTGCTGCTGGAGCTCCAGAGCATCCAGGAGCCGCTGCAGCTGCTGCACCGACAGCTGCGCCTGGCCCAGCTCGCGGGACGCACTCTCCAGCGGACCACCAGACTCTGGATAGACCACAGCATATCATCATCCTACCCTCATTCCTCTACTGCCAAGAGGCCAAATTCAGAGTTAATAGTTATTAAAAATTATTTTTAATATAAATTACAGTTTAATTTTAGCTAACATTAAATGAAATAATAATATTTAAATATTTTATACATAAAATTAAACAATGAATATAACTTTAACAATTAATTAATTATTAAATAATAGTTTAATTGAATATTTGTTTTAATAATTGTGTATGACGATAAGGTAAAATAAAATGACTTATACATATGTTGGCACACTTTTTAACCTTATTAAAGCAAATTAATAATCTGAGTTACACGGTTCTTAACACAGAATCTTTATAAAAATAAAATTTTTTTTTACCAGCCCATATATAATAGCCCACATTCCTTTATCAAGTGCTAGTCGTAGTAAAATGCTGATGATATTCAAACGGATAAACCGATTTTTTTTTATATTAAATATGTCAGCGCTAGACTACGAGACCACCTGATGGTAAGTGGCGACATAGTCTTTGATAGTAAAGCGCACTAACTTAATAAAAGCCTATTCACTCCTGACTTGAAGACGTTATACGTTACAATCGAACGGGGACACCGACGCGGGCAACTTATTCCACTCCTTTGCGGTGCAAATGATAATGGGCACACTCTCCAAACTGTATCCTATAGAATACTAAGAGGTTGGCAACTCTGCGCCTGTGCTCGAGGCTTTGAAGATAGGTTTTAACCAAATCAGGGTCACCAATAAGTCTTACGTCAAATAACTAAGAACACTCTCTATATGTAATCGAGTATCGAAATCCAATTCTTTTATAACAATAAATAAATCAAAATCGGTTCATACGTTTTAGAGCTATGACACGGACAGGCACGTTAAACTTATAAGAAATCTTTTTGAGTCGGATAATAATAAATAAATAAAAATAACATATAGTTTTAATTACGTTAATAAGTTATAAAACAGGAGGGTACCTACTGGGTAATAAATACCACATTTTTTATTTATTTCTCAACTCCCGAGTCAAAAAGAGTGGTGTTATAATTACGGTTGTTATTTACAAATAGAAATATTTCAGTTGCCGTAGCATGCCCACCAAAACCAGTCATGTTAAAATAACATGTAGTTTTTTCAGCAAGTAATAGATGTGTCATCTTTGACGTGTCCTTTTTATTATAAAAAAATTAAAAATGGCCTAAAAACTGAAAATTAGTTAATACCAAAATAAGCGTTGTCATGGCTATTTGCCTTTAAGGTGCTCTGAGATCAGTTGATAGGGTTCATGCCAACTAAATATGCTGTGTCAATATCTTTTTATACAAATAACAGATGAACGTCACGTACAATGGTCACACACAGCACAATTTTTAAACTACTGGCAAATTATAATCAATCAGGAAAATGTATATTGAGTGTAATTAAAAGCAGCACTTTAAGAATCGAAGCGTATGTTTTATTTTAGTAAGTGCATTTTTTAACTATCATTAACCAACCCCAAGAATAAACTAAGTATTCATTATTTGACGGACAACTTAATACACATCAAAATATTACCATTCTTAGTGACCCCCCGGGCGCCTCTCATAGGCGAAGGTTGGATCCTCCCCTGGTCAATAGATGGCAATAATATTTGTCCGTCGAATAAAGAAATCTTGTATATAACAGTTCTCCTGACCACGCCCATTTCGCACGCAAGCGTTCCATTACAAAAAGCCCAACCTCCCCAATCGAAAGTTGAAAGCAAGGTCATACCTATGATCCAACTAGCCAATCGTCCCCCCGGAGTCCCGGATACGAAGCCGGCCTGCGTGCGGACGGCGCTCGTCGGGCTTATCAGCCCTGGACAGAACACGCCGTGACAGGGGGAAAGAGGGGAATGATGTGCAATGAGGGGAAACGTCGACGCGGAAATGCAATTGGTTATTAGAAAAAAAAGTTTAAAGTATTGCATTAAAAAAATATTTCACTCGACCACCATCAGAAAGTTAGTCTGATCGTATTTAACTACTGTCCTATAGCTATACTCCAAATTTAAATAACACTTTTTTGTCATGTTTTATCGAAATTTTCCAGCGGTTTTCGTGTGAAACTTAGACTAACAGATAATAAATAAAAAAAAATCCCATCTATAACGATAACAAAGCCTTCCTGCATTTTTTTTTCAAAAATAATTCATACCCGATCACAGTTTTATTATTATATTTAACTATATGCAACTATTTATCTATTCCTGGAAAATTAAATACATTTCCAATATTCTTCAAAAGTTTCCAATCGGAAAGAAAGACGCGATGGTAATTTAATTATATTGACAGTATATTCCAGGGAATGTTTTTTAAATGTCAAAATTATCACAATTGCATTTCCGTTTCGACTTCACAACATTTTGGAAACACAATACTAGTAAACTATGCTGCGAAAGAATATGTTAGGTAAAATATACTACTTAAAACATACTGATATTTCTAAACTATCGAAAATAAATATCTCTAAGCTAACGTTACTACCAGGTACTATTTTTATACCTAATTGTTTAAGGAAAGATTGATTTTATAGGAACTATTCTATATAAATGTCATGCAAAATCTGGCTTCTATGTATAATGTCTTAGAAGTATACTATGTACCTTAGGTAATGTTTGCTAATTTTTTATCTATATTGCTCATTAATTATAATAATATTAAGAAAGAAAAATATATTCATGTATTTTGTTATTTTTACATGTATTTTATTAATAACAAAGGCACAAAGATACATAAATTAGATGTCACTATTTAACTTGACTATATAGTTACATATGAAGTAACACTTTCAATATTACCTAGGAGGCACAACACTAAAACTTTGATGTGGATTCTGCAGATCTAATGACTTTATGAATTCCAAACTAATATAAATTTACTCTGGCTCAATTATTATACTTAACAATGTTAATTCGTGAGTAAGAAAGACTAACCAGAGCAGCAAACATGTTCACTAGAACATCTATATATGGTTTTCAAATCATCGCTCTGCGCTGGCCTCTCCAAGTTCAGTACAAACATTGAAATAGATTTATTAGGTTCGTATATCTTACTCGAAAACAATTCGTACACCTTAAAATCCCTATTGAAATTCTTTTTAACTGTCTCGGTCTGCGATTGTGTCGACACTTTAAACGATGGTGACAGGAGCGTTATTTCTTTTATTAAATCGTGTCTTACTTTATTAGAATGTCCCTTATCACATTTCAGGCTCTTAGTCGTCGATGAGTCTTTGTCAAATTTCAGCGGCAAGGGCATCTCAATCGCTCTCGGCTTTAGTCTGAAGTTTCTTGAACTGTCACTCGCATTTATAACATACTTCATGAAAGTTGAGATCCCACAGTCTTTGGTACACAATTTCCGATACCAATTTTGGTTTGATATTGCCTTCTCTACCGTCGCCATCATTGTACCACCCGAAATACTAGTGAACGTCGGTGTCTTAGTACTACTCGTATACACTTGTTCTACGCTACTGTTACACGGTTCTTTAAAGTATTTCAAGCAATATTTACAATCACATTCTTCGGTTTGTGTTGCTGTATCTAAATGCTCCTCGATCAGACTAGCGCTCAATATTTCATCGCACATATACGCAGCATAATCGCTAGTTTTTATTCCTACCTCTTTAGACGTACAAGATACAGAATCATCAAACTGTGTTTCATTGTCTGTGACCTGTTTATAACTGATTTCATCGTTATATATCTTACCCAAGAGCCCTAAGCCGTGAGGAGTAACGTTTGTTTCATTTTTAAGGATTTTGTCATATTTTTTTCGTAACCGCAAATAAAGAGTATTAATTTCTCTATGTATAACTGGCATATTGTTAGACAATAAAGTTAGATTCTCTAGTAGCAAGAGAATAAATTTCTCATCAATAATCCTTGGTGTATTTTCAAACATGGATATTTTTTCACAAAAATCTTTCGTTGTTGTTGGTGTTACCGAACTTGGTTCTGTTTTGTCTGAAGTGTCATTTGATTGATTTATTTTCCTACTTTGAAATGGACATTTCTTCAGTGATGATAATATGTAACACGACTGCGTATCTTCTTCACAATTCACAGATTTAACAGATTTCGATAACTGAAAAACAGGGCTGTGAAATCCTGACGTTAAGGAGTGATCGCTATTAACCAAACGACAATCTTTTGTGGTAGCCTCACTGTTCGTTTGATAAGGCTTTAAATCGACATCAGTGCAAAATTCAGGACCATAAGTAACGGGTATCTTTAAATTTTTCGGATTTATGTTGTCAGCAAAGTATTTGTTAGAATTATTGCTCGATAAAAGTGGTAACCAATCACATTTTTCATTCAAAAGTTTTTCACTACCATCTGAAAATTCCAAACGCAAAATACTTGAATTCGTTTGATGCGGATTAATTTGTTTTTCTTTAAGTTTCATTGTTACCGACGTTATATCATGCACAACAGGATTTGTCGCCATCGAAAAATGTTCTAGGTTGTAGTTTGAGAGATCTATTACAACAGATTTTTTAGCAGTGACTTGTCCTAATTCATCTTTAACATATGTGACATTCCGGTCATAGCAGGATTTCTTATCGTCAGGAACAGTTTTATGTTCTTCACTTCTTTTGCAAAATATTGTAGTTATATGATCCAAAATTCTTTTAAGATACAATTGTCCCGGATCAACATCCATTTTATTCTGTTTAATAGAGTCACCGTCAACATATTCTGTAGTTGAAAAACCTTTAGATGCTTTTCTTTGAATGGAATCTGTCTGCACATCGCATTTAGGCACATTATCCACGTTCGAATTATCAGTGGCTTCGGAGCTGCTTCCTGAACTTTTACTGTCATGCAGCAGATCCAAGTATGCACTTAAGAAGTCTTTGGCCACATTAACAGGCAAAGGAGTATCACTTATAAGATGATTTAAGGTATCCTGTATTTTAGGAAGTTCGGACGAGGAATTAGAGTTATCAGTATTATCTTTGTCGTCTGTTGGATCGTGACAAGACTTCATAGATACTTTTTCCAGATTATCTATTAGAGTTTGAGTTATTTTAATGTCTTTTTCTACGTTCCTGTTTTGCTTAGTTCCACATATGTAAACTGTATTTTTCAAGACTGTTTCAATTTCTTGTACTCTCCGATCTTTTTCAGAACTATCATTATTAAGGTGAGGACCTCTTGATTTATTTGATTTTCCTTTCTTATTAATAATATTAGCAAGTATCCGAGATATGCTCTGATCAATGTCACTCATTCCTTGAAATTGTGTTTGTTTATTAACGTTTTCTATGTTAGAACTGGATGTATTTTTATCTTTTGTAAAGTGTTTGTTTGATTGTCTATCTATAGACTTAACACTTTTGACTGCTTCCCTGACACTCTCTACAGATGTATTCTTCAACCAATACTCAAGCAAACTTTTAAATAGTGCTATGACCGGATGAACATCATTAGGTGTGGCTTTTGAATCATATAACTCTTTAACAACTTGATTTATGCAGTTTTTAACTTTATCATTTGGAGTAGGTTGTGCAATTTTTGTTTTGTGGAAAATAGTCATCATCAGCTTATCCGTAATTGTATCAACATCAGAAACGACAACAGCTTCCTTTACATGCTTTAATTTACTATCTGATTCTTGAGCTTGTATTTTGATATTTTTATATACAACAATATTACAAAGGGCGCTATGGTCACATTTTTTATTAATTATTATGTCCTTTGTTAACTTATTACAGTAATTTCCTAAAAGCATGTATGTGTTAAGTGGTTTTTTAAGTGGTGGTTCGCTATACATATTCCTATATTTTACTAAATTCGTTGACTTTTTACTTCTCCTCATTGGAGACTGGATCGGTTCCTGTATAGCTTGATGCGTAGAAAAACAATATGTTGCAATTGTATCAGCTTTATTCCGATGCATAAGTTCGCCTTCTATTATAGGATTTTCATTCGCATTTGCATTAATTGCACTTGGTTCCTTCAGAGGTTTTTTGGCTTCTTTATTAACCGGTGTGTTGATATAATACTCACAAAGAATGGAGGACTGCAGGCCAGGCGATCGAAAATTAAGCTCTAATTCAGTGCTGTGCGTTTGTTTTTCAGCATCAGTACTAATTAGCGAAAACGCTGGAGAATCATTTAATTCATCCGGACTTGAATTTAAACTTTCATTGAAAATTTGAATCGCATCATCAGAAGACGATGGTTCTCTTTTTCCCGCTTGCAATTTAAAGTCCAAACTACTATCTTTAAGTGGATCAAATTTTAAGGGCAATAGTTTTTTACTCACTTTTTTAAAGCGCCGATCGTTTAATGTAAATTTATTCTTATTACCATACAATGAGGCCTTAAATTCGCACGACACTTTTATTGGTGTTGATGGGATGTACGTCAATGGTAGCATCATATTTTTATTTTTTTGTGCGGATTTTAAGGTTGAAATTGGAACGGCTGTATGCATTGTACCTTTAAGGATGAAAGAAATTAATATCACAAATACGAAGATTGCATTCTGGAAAATCATCAAACAAAAATACATGCTTCGATTGTAAGATTCTCTAAAGGGAGTTGGATCGGATACTCTTTATCTAGAGAACTTAAGAACAAACCTAAAGATTCAGAATGCTGGTGTCTTTCCCACTAGTACCATATACTCCCACGATGAGGCAACTAACACTAACTCTTTTCACTAGTTCCACGACAAAAATATTTTGTTCTAAAACTGGACCAGATGACTATCATAGGTTAATAGATGTCTCACTTCCGACAGAAGGGAACTTTTTACCTTCTGTTTGATATAAAACAAAATAGAAAACTAAAAACAAAAGCAATATTCATATAAAATTATAATACTGTGACTACGCATTATGTTTATTCTACGGGACTCTCTCAAAATAAATAAAAATTTATATCTTTCATCGAACTAGTGAAAAGACCCAAATAATATATAGATATAGAGCAAAACTAAAAACATACAGTGGATCGTTTATTTGAAACTTCACGCATTGAACACTGTGTACATTACATAAAACAGTCCATAATTTATATTTTGTAAGACATTTCTACCTATACTCGGTGTAAATTCAATCTGGAATGTTTACCATACAAATCTATCAAGTGTAACAGATTACACTCAATTTGCATCGAGTATAGTTGCATGGATCAATCGCGCGCAGAAACTTGATAGGATGTTCATAAACCTATGCTTTGACGTGATCACAACCCAAGCAACTGAGTGGAAATATCTTCGTACAAAATACATATCGTGAGTACCCGTGTAATATATGTATGTATAATCGATAGATTTGAGTACTTACGCGATGATGTATCTGTCGGCGGCAGATCTTCGAGAGGCGCGTGTATCTTAGGCACTGATTCACGTGCACCAAACGTGAGTAAGTGTTGTCGATATAACCTTAAAAATAATCGATATAATAATCGATATAACCTCAAAAATATCAAAATAAATGCAAAAATATTGTCAATAATGACAATCGTTTTAAATAAATCTATCTATCCCAAGGTAGTTCACTAGATGCCTAATGTACTATTTAGTACCAAAGAATTCAGTCGAGGGTTAATTTGAAGATAAAGAGAATTAAAGCGGCTACAATGCGCCGTTTTGGGGCGACTTAGAATACAAACCCCAAATATATTCTGGCAGATTAGGCTGTTGTAAGAGGCAACAGAAGTCAGCTGCCTAATAGGGCTTTGTGGAAGGATGATTTTGTGAAGCCCGTCTGACTGGCTACCACCCTCTTGCTTGAATCAGCCACCAAAGAGCCGTCATTTTCCGGCTGGCGGCTTGAGAGCCAGGTTTACACATCTCCTGGTCATTTAGTCATCCTCCATCTCATTCTACTTCCATCATCCGTTAAAGCAGTATGTTGCCACTCTAAGCCACCCTAATACACCTGCTTTAAATTTACTTTTTTCGGTTTCGGTTCAGTTTAAAAATTATTTATTTCCCATAAGACATAAATTGCGACTTTTTAAAATTTATAACGTTGCACCTACAAGGTAAACATTTATACATTCATAAATTACAATAAACTAAGGTGTCTAGCATAATGTCACCTCCATTACAGGCGTCAACTAATGGCTTTGGCAACATTGTGTTATTAATGATAACTGTGTTAAATTAATGAAAAAATAATAACACTGCTTGTGAAATGAAAATATTAATAACTTACAAATAATACAATTTAAATATAAATTCTAAATTATAATGCATTGTAAGAAAATTATAAAAATGCCAAAACAAAGTAATTATAATAATATTTTGATTATGAATAAATTAATTTAACCAAATTAAAATGCATTTCAGAGTCACAATATAAACAAATTTTGATACTAGTTAATACTTATAAGTTTTTCAACGTTGACTCAACTCACCGATGCGCCTTCAGAACCGTTAACCAAGTCCGGAAGACGTCCGGAGTCTTCGCCCGCAGGTGGTATATGAACTCATCAGCGTCGATGTCTATCCGGCGCCGGCGCGCCTTGGCCGAGATGACCGACAGGCCGACGTCGACCGAGCCGTGCAGCCGTCCGCGGGCGACATCTGTCGGCGACCGGGCGTACACCAGGATACCGCCGTCTACTACGAAGAAACGCTGAAAACGAATGTTATACTTTAATTAGACGTAATTAAGGGAAAAGGATCCAATCCAAATGAAAGTCGTAATTTCGCTGAAACAAAATGACTTCAAACATAAATAATATTAGTTTATTTAAAATATGTAAATAAATGACGGTAGAATTAACCTGAATATAGATTTGGATCCTTTTCGCTTAGCTACCGTCCAATTATTATTATTGTATCCTTTATCATTCGTACCGCGAAGGAGTGGATTAAATTGACCGCGTCGGTATTCCAGTTTGATTATAACAGAAAATTCTATTGGTCAAGAGTGAAAAGGCTTTTATTAAGTTAGTGCACTTTACCATCAAAGAGCATGTCGCTACTTGGCATCAGGTGGTTTATTGAAAATAAAAAATGAATTTTTATTCCTCCTGTCGTATGTTGATAACAAGTAGCCTCTATGTTATTCCAGACTATAATCTATAGTTGTGCCGAGGTTCATCTTAATCCGTTTAACATATGTATAAACATGCACATCATCACAGGGAGCCCCAGGATTATTCCTGGATGTTGTCTATCTGTGTGCCAAATTTCATCTTAATTCGTTCAACGTGAAGGAAACCTAAACATCCAAGCCAATAAACATCTAAACCATCCCAAGGGATAAAAGCGAACGACGAAAGGGATAACAATCAGGATAAAATCTATCCTATGTTCATTTTCTGGATGAGGTCTAACTCTGTGTCCAAATTCATCTTAATCCGCTCCACGGTTGACCCGTGAAGGAAAGACAACAAAATATATAGTATATTTAATAGAAGGGGGTGTTGATACTACCTTGTGCCAGCCTTTGAGCGGCCATTTCCTCTTCTTGTGCAGATATCCGTTGAAAACCTCCGGCCGCTTCTCGAACCGCTGTCCGTCCTTCAGACCTTCCAGCACCTCCCACTCACTGCCACGACGTCTGCTGTGGACGGTAAGAGAATAAAAAGTAGACGAAGATACATTCATTTCAAAATGTTTAAAAAAACAATATAGGTAGAACTTATTATATTAGAGTTAGTACATAAACATAGCCCGTCGCTTCTGAAGGTCATTAATTTTTTAACTGCTATGTACAAAGCCCTTTCACATACTCCAGTGGCCCTCCTCACCGAAAATATATGTCCCTCAGGAATAATTTAACATTTTAATGGTGAAAGAATTTTGGAAATCGGTCCTGTAGTTTTTGAATGCACTTATAACAAACATACAGGCCGGCTGGTCTAGTGGTTAGTGAACCTCACTGCTACACCGGAGGTCGTGGGTTCGATTCCCATTCAGATCAAACTTTTCTGTGATGAGCAGAAATGTTTGTTCTCTATGACTGGGTGTGTAATAGAAATATCTATTTAAGTATGTATTTAAAAGTATATATGTATGTTTATCAGTTATCTGATCACCATAGTATAAGCTAACGCTTAGTTTGGGGTCAGATGGCCGTGTGTGAGTTGTCCAAAGATATTTATTTATTTATTGATCATTGCTACTATAACTCACAATGCCAGGGTTCAGTAGTCCATCACGCTGGCCATGTGTGGAATGCGATGAAGTTCTCAATACTTTGACGTTAATACCTATATAAAAATTAATTGCTGTTTGTCTCGCTAAAACTGGAGAACTACCGGACTAATTTGGCTAATTTTGTTCTTGATTTATGGAAGTCCAGGGAAGGTTTAAAGGGTGGGTATAAAAAAATCTATTTCTCTAAATTAATAATTTCTTTCCGTGAACACGACGCAGAATTTGATAATATTAAAACTTGACTTGAAAACGTTTGGCTTTTTCATGTATCGATGGGACAGCTAGTGTTATATTGATATAAAATACTTTTTTTATTGTGCATCGGAAATGTCGAATTTTGGCTCATATGTCGTTTTAGCGGATGAACGCTTTCAATTGTTATAGAAAATAGCTGGTGGTATTGAATATTTTATCATGCAGAAACATAAAACGACCACGATAAATCGGTAGCCAATAAATAACATTTTTTATTCCGATTACGAGCGCGAAACTATGTTGATATATCTACCATTTTCTTAAAGTGGTTCCGTTTCAGAAAAAGTGGCAAAACAATCCAAGCTGTGAAGATGCTGGAGCGGTGTATCAGCCTTCAACCTTGCTTCGTGGAAGCCCACGTGGAACTGCTGACGCTGAAACCGGACTCGGAGAAACAGAAGATACTTGCGAAGCTGGTGGAGTTGGAACCGAATAATTGGGAACATTACGTGATGTATGGAAATTGGTTGAAAAGTAAAGGTACATTTACTTTTTATGTTTTACGTTAACTTAAAAAAAATTCATACATTTTAAATTGGAATCAATTCAACATTCACATCTATGAAATTAATAACGGTGTAATTGTAATTACATTGTTATTTTATACTTAAGAATTAAACTGTTTATTATGCCTGAAGAATTAGGTGCTTCACTTTACTTACGAAATCTTACAAATAATTCTATTTTATCGATAGCGAAAATTAAAAAATATCATCCATCAAAAACTATTGTACAAAACTATAAATTGATTTAAGTTTAAGAAAAGAAACATTTAAAAAAATACCTATGCATTATCATCGCAAAGTTAATTTCCACTGCTTTTGTTGAAGAACCTAAAAAAAATGTACATATGTGTGTTACGTACGCACGTAAGAAGTTATACTTCTTTGGCGTAACCAGATAAAAATATTTCTGAGCATTTTATCATTCGCGTTAACCTACGTTTGTAGAAAAACGACACTAATAACAGAAAAAAACTATATCGTTGACTAGCTAACTTCAGGGTGTCGGTTTTTGTGACGGTGTCCGCACGCATCGTAATTTACTCTCTACATTTGTCCCTAACGCGCCAAAAGACGTATAACTTCAATAATACAGAGTAATATGGCATTATAGATAGCGAAAATTAAAAAATATCATCAATATCAAAGAAATATTTCCACCGCTAGATTCCATTTTAGGCTTCCCGGGTCCTGCATCAAAATACTTTTTAGAAGCGACCCGGCTCAGCTTCAAGAATCGTAACATCGATCGACCGGTGAGAGGAGATCTGATTTCGTTCAGGTCGACTGCGCTAACGTACAGGGCGCTCGGGCAAAAATCGAGGACCTTACAACTCTTAACCAGGTAAGGAAATAAAATCAGTCGAATAGGAAGATCGTAGCTTCGCTAGCGAAGTAGAATATTATGAAGACGCCAATATTGTGAGATATGAAATGTAAAAATAGTACCAGTAATAAATAAAATTAACGAAATACTTTTACGGTTACGTATGAATTTTAAACACAATTACAATGATGAATATAAAGCAGAATTGAAGGGAAAGAATGGAAAATTGTAAATAATAAAGTATACATCAGCTGCTTTACATTACTGCTGTGCTCTCACTTATTTTATTTGAAATTTTCATGTTACTATTCTTAATGAACAGCAGTTTGGTTCCCGAGTTATTGAAACACCGTCAAATTTGCAACCACGTACATACTAAACTTGCAAAAGTTAGATTCCTATGACAGGAAGCCGCCAATTTGCAACGAAAGTATGCGTATAAGTTGCCAGAGATGATCGACCGCTTCCTAATTTTGTCGTGGCGTCACACAGCAAACTGAATAATACTACTTAACTAATTCGATTTTCAAATTATTGTTGATATGTCGATCCAATTAGTTGCTCAGAGTCAAATTGATACGCAAACTACTTGGCCTAATAGAGCTGGATTCTTAATTAGTCTGTTTTATATGTCCTAAGCAAAATATAAGCGCACTAGTTTACACTTCATAGTCTAGGTTCATTTAGTTCAGAGCAACGCAATGCTATTAAAATAAAGTCTTTCAAGGAAATTCACTCATTCATTGCATCTTTCCTGCATTTTTTAACTTAACATTTACCCGTTGCTGCACTAATTATGCTCATTTATGTAATTGCATCGTTTTTGTTTCAATTATTAATGTAATTAGATTTAATGTAAGATTATTAAGTATAAATAATAATGTTGTACGGCTTTAATGTAATGAAAAATATGAAAAGTAGAAAATTTCGGAATTCATATTTTGTAGATGTAATTTACTTACATATATAGTCAAAGTCGTTATGTGATCAATAGAAAAGGGGTTAAGCAGGTTAGTGAGTTAATTATTTAATGCATCATAATGCCAACTAATTGCCGTCAAGCTCATACTCTTAAAGGAGTTGAAAAATTGTTAATATACAAAATATGGGAAGTGTAAAAAACCCTCGGTTGGCTTCTAGATGGCACACGTGGCGAAGAGGATGGCCAAGTGCTGCTGCAGCACATATGTATCTGAGGGACTGGAGACTGAAGTTGGAGTTGGAAGGCCGAATCCAAATTTATTCCAAGGCTGTGACTCCTACTGTGAGTAATTACAATAAATCAAATTATATGAAACTCAAAATGTGACAAAACAACGTGAAAACACTAAGTCGAATTTAAAACGAACCATCGAAAATCAATATGCCCGGTAAAAAATTATAAGGTAAAAAACTAAATATTAAAACATTTAATAACTCAAAAACTAGTCACCAGAGGTTGGTCAACCTAAAATTAGTCTCAGTTAAAAATACCGGAAAATATTTTTATTATTACTTACATTCAGATTGATGTTATTAAAATACAAAATGAAATAATAACACCTTATCTTTTCTACAGAAATCGACAACCTGCTTCGATCACTCTCAACTGGCTGTAGAAGCAATCGCAACAAAAGAAGCAAGTGTGCCTACTGACAAAGAAAAACGGTACATAAACCAAGATAAAAAAACAAATAGTGATAATCGTAATGATGGTAGAGACAAGAGTGTTAAAACAGACAACGGCTCCAGTGACTGTAAATCTTGTAGGGTTAAAAAACGTAATTTATCAATATCAACGCAAATAAAAACTACTCATAATAAATCTGAAACAGGACTAAAAGATAAGAAGTGCAATCTTCATAGGAAAGAAAAAACAGCTAAGAACGATATCATACCGAAAATAGGGGCAACGCTATCAGAACGCATGCTTCTTAAGACTTTCTAAGGTTCAGTGCTTTAAGTGACGAAGTGGACTGCGTTTATTATCACGCTTTTGAACGGTCTGACTTTAATTTTTTATATATCAATGGACTTAGATGTAAAATTATGCCGACAATATCGCAAGGTTTGTATGTAGTTAAGGCAAGGATGGATTTAGTAATTTCTAAAGCAGACATATTTTAACGTAATTTTAAACATAATATAATCACTTGTGTAACTAGTATATTTACTACAAACATAAGTATGAATTTGGAAGTAAATAAAGTATTGAAAAAATCTTTTACAGTAAATATTTTGGTTGGTCTAATATACATTCATGAGTCTGCGTTTGGAATTAATGAATTCTATTAAACTAGATAGAAAACTAATTCTAACATAAATTTTTGTAGACATGAAAATAATGAAATTCTATTTTTGACAGAACGAAGTGTGATGTGTAAAATTTAAGCACAAAAGTATGATAGGTTGGTATAATAAACTTATTGCGATGCTAATTTTAAATAAAGTAGAGGGAAGTTTGCCTTTAGACTGATGTTTAATGAAAAGTTGACAATGATTGTAAACCAATTCTGTTCTGTAATGTACTTTTGTATTAACAAAAATATACTCTGTATTCAAAACATTAATATTGATGTGACTTGATACCAATATACCTATGGATATTCTATGATTATTATTTATAAGACTCACATATAACATTATTTCAATGCTAGGTTTTTTACATTCCTATCAACAATTGCGTATATAAGAAAAATATCTTGGGTAGTTCATAATTGCTTGGCCTTAATGGGATAGAACACAATTGTCACAATACCAATATATAATCACAATGAGCTAAGGTTTATATTCACATCAACAGTATCTTAATCATATATCGATTGAAATTAATGCAGCCAATAAGATGTAAATACTATGATGTAAGTAAAATAAGAGCACGTGACAATGCTTTGAATGTACTGAGAATAAACAATTGAATTATTTGTGTTGTTTTATTTGCATTAATTGAAATTAGTGAAGATACAGATGAAGAAAGAAAAGAGAGTGAAGGAAATTATGAGGTTGAAGAAGTCAAGCGTAAGTATGTCACGATTACGTGCAATGGATCTGTAGATCTTGTTAATTGTTTTAATCTTCTATATGAAATCAATATGTTTGGATTCTTATCCACAAACATGGTACTACTCGTGAACGTGATAAACGTAACCATTGATGGACTGACTGAAACTGATACAGTAATCAGGAGATACATCATCATCAGGTACAGAACTCTAATTTTTAATGGAAAAAGTTATAAATACATCATTATAAACACTCGCTAACTAAGTAGTACGAGTACTATAAATTATTTTATTGCGGATGGGATATAAATAAACAAATAATACTCATTACTCAAAAGCAAATTTTATTTGTCACAAATATCCGTCTCTGCTGAAAACCTGGATTCCTCGCCTGTACCTAGCAAGCTACGAGCTCTAGCACTTAGGGTTTCAGACATTTCAGAGCGCACCGAAGTACAAATGTACTTACTATTTATCACTGTGTAGTATTATTCTCAGTGAAATAATGTTCAAAATAAATTAAGACAACAGAAAAAATTATACTTGACTTATTTCTTAACGAAGTAATACACTTTCTCAGTCTTGTATAATGTCATTTGTTTTCTACAAAATATATATAGTCTCTTAGAAATAAAAACAAGGTTTAATATAAATATTTAATTCCACAAACTTTAATAATAGATCCATAATGAAAAGAATACACACAATATGTCATAACTGTATTGTTAATTGTTAAAAGAGTTCCCTTGTTTGGACAACTGAATGTAGTATCAGATCATGCTTTCATAAAAACTGTACAATTTTCGCTCCGTAGTGTAAGAGGAAGTGGGTCTAATTAAGCTTGCAAAATTTGACCCGTAACAATCAAATATACTAATATACAAACATGCACTGCAAGCTAAATAAATGCTTGTAATAATTACTAAACTTATTCAGAATAACCAACTATAATTCTCAAAATACAGTCGTGAAATATCGTTTTTAACATTATTGCCACATCATACATACAAATTACTTTAAAGATAGGTAATTAAGTTATATGATCAATGCGAAAATTTAAGAAAAGGGATGGATAGATGTTTTTTACTCCTTCATACAAAAACTACTAAGCGGATCAAATGAAATTTGACACAGAAATAGATAGTCTAATATAATACCTAGGGGAATTATTATTAACGAACCTACCATGCGGACGAAACCGCATAAATGCGAAAATTTGTGAGAATGTTTGTTACTCTTTCACGCAAAAAATACTTAACAGCTCTAAATGAAATTCGGTACAGAGATAGATTACAGTCCAAAGCAATGAATAAGCTACTTTTTATTCACATACCACACGCGCAAAGCCGCGGACAGAAGGTAGTTTATAATAATATAATTAACATCATCTACTCATTTCACTCACTGATCATATTCCATAATTAACCGATAATTGTTGAAATATCAAATTGGCTATTCGGCTGATACAGATTTGAATTTATAATACAGACCTGGAAACAGAATTGTTAATTTTAATGCATCATTTGCCGTAGTTACTTCATAATATTTTATAGCGGTGATAGCCTAGTGGATAAGATTTCAGCCTCCTACTTGGAGGGTCTGGGTTCGAATCCCAGGGCGCGCACTTCTGACTTTTCGAAGTTATGTGTGTTTTAAGCATTTAAATGTCACTCGCTATAACGGTGAAGGAAAACATCGTGAGGAAACCTGCATGCC
>DWJZ01003584.1:0-16768 GCA_018249125.1 Asbolis capucinus
AGGGTGTCGAAAGAGAGGTTCAGAAGTTAACTGCTCGATGGTAAGGCTCTGAGGCAGTATTATTATCTTTTTGTCGTTACTGATTTCGGTTGCTTCCACGATATTCTGCTTTCCTTGTTTCTTTCTCTTCCCTAAGCGGGTTTATTCTTTCTTCCTGGCAGGCAACGCGTTAGTAACACTCTAATCTGGTGTTGCTAATATTCGTGGCAGCGGTGATCACTTATCATCAGGTGAGACGTTTTCCGCTCGTTTCCCTGCTTGTAACATAAAAATCACTGTTTTTAACATAAAAATCACTGCGTATAACATAAAAATCACTGCTTGTAACATACAAATCACTGCTTGTAACATAAAAATCACTGCTTGTAACATAAAAATCACTGTCTGTAACATAAAATTACATCTGCAACACCTTCAAACACAACAAAATTCAAACACGAAACTCGTGTGACACCATTAACAAATCAGCAGACTATTAATAAGGACCGCAGAGCCCTAGTTTACCATAAATCATATTTGATAGCATTTTCCTGAGAGCAAAAACAGGGCCTTGTATCCCTTCATACATAAGGATGCCGACCCTCGCGAAAAATGATTTGTTCACACGGAATATTCTGTTATGCTAACGTGCCCATTTCGTGGTAACCGCTCTGTTACCGGCGTGTTTCACAAGGAATGAGTAAATACACACCTTATTTTAATATGTTATGTTTTGTAGTTTGAAGTTTTTCAATTATAGTTATCTATGATTTGGTGGTACAGAAAACTGCGCAAGTGTTTATAGATGCATTCTTAAGAAAAATCTTAAGAACAATTAAAAAAAGAAATCAGTATTCCAATTACTTTTTACTTTTTAAGAACTAACACTAATTTAGAAATAATTACATATAACATTGTAAAAGCCGCGAAATACGACTCTCAGTGTAATTGTAAATGATTTAACATAAGGAACAGGATAAAGAATAATTTTAAGATAAAAACAACCATATTTATGTAACTACAAAAACCTTTAAACTTATATGGGGGTGAAATCGATGGGTCTTATCGTCCTTTATCCACATACCCTTGCTAGTATACTGCTCATGTGACAACCTGTATATATAATTAAGTTATAATATACTTATGTAACCAAAGAAAAAATGTATCTGTTTGTATGCATTAAAAATCTGACAGATAAAAACATACATACATGTAGGTACTTACGTAAACACACACACTAACTCACTAACACTCACAAGCACTTTACCAGTAACTTTCACTACTAAAGTGATATTTACAACTGAAAAAAATGTAAACCCATAATTGGCTCTCAGTTACACTTATAATAGACCATTTATGTTCTTTACAAAAAGCTGTGGATTTTGTTAATGAATAATAAAATAAACTCTTAAAACCAACATTACCATTTTTGGTAACACTTCTCGTAACTCGATTTTCGTTTCTTTCATTTTATGGTTTTCAGCGTAAAATATAACGTGTAATGCGAGTTGAAAGGTAGGCTGTTGCGGCGTCAAATCCGATAGTTTGCCAATATTTATAGTCACCCCTGAAAAGGCTACGAAAGAGCTACACGTATGTAAAGGGATTTAATATGATAATGCCTTTATACCGTTATGTATTTCAGATATTTACTAACAATGTAACTTTGTTATCCTAGGTCCTGATAATATAATAAATAAATATCTTTGAACAACTCACACACGGCCTTCTGATCGCAAACTAAGCGATAGCTTGTACTACGGTGATCAGACAACTGATAAATATACATATATAATTTTAAATACATACACACAGACACACAATTCAAACATACCTGCGTATCACAAAAAAGTTTGACTTGCGTGGGATTCGAACTCACGACCTTCGGTACAGCAGTCAGGTTCACTAATCAGAAGATCAACCACATATAAATGTGTAAAGTACGTTTAGATTTCTCTCACGCGCTGATAATTAGACAATTCAAAATGAAACTTAACACACAGATAGGCCACGTCCAGGGAATTAATAAAGGATACATTTTATCCCGGCTGAAGATCCCCCTGGGATGATACATACGTTTATATTTTTGCGTTTCCTTCACACACTTATCATTGAATGGACTAAAATGGACCTTAGCACACATATAAATAATAGTCTTGAATAACGCATAGGCTTCAATAACAAATAACGCGTTATGCTATGTGAAGTTGTCAAGTGTCATGTGTCATCTGTCATCTGTCATCCTGTCCAAAGTAACTCATTGCCACCGCAATTCAGCCGGGCCATGCAACTGAGTCGAAATATCGGCGCCAAAAACATGTCGTGCACACCCGTAACATAGTATAGTGTGCATAGTCCCCGATGAGACGAGTTTAAAATCATTCATAGTCTACTTTTTAACAAGCCGCGTGCAGAAACTAGTTATATATGTTGCAGTTTTTCCTATCTTTTTTTATTTTCCAACCCTTACTACCATGGCAATATGTTTTCACTTCCCAAAGTAGTAACGTGCAAAAACACTTTAAGCTGTCATTGCATTTGCATTGACATTATGGTCCAAAAATAATACATACCGGTTTAATAGCCATTTTTACACAACTTTACACTGGAGGATTTAAATGAAAAAAAATACATAGTCAAAGGTGCAAATATGTATTGTTGAAGCAAAAGATAACAAAATAATATATAGTCATGTTTGCTCTATAAATATATATACATATGTATATTACTAGTTTCTGCTCACGCCACGGCTTCGCTCGCGTGGAATGTTGACAAAAAGTAGTCATGTGTTATTCCAGACTTTAATATGAGGTATATTAGCAGTAGAGGTATATGTGCCAAATTTCATTAAAATCCGTTTAGTAGTTTTGCGTGAAAGAGTAACAAAGAGTAACAAATTGCTTGCAAATATTGGCATTTCCAATATTAGAAGGACTTGCATATATGTAAATTGAAAGATTTTTTGTTTTAAAAAATAATGGTTATTTATAACATTATTATAATTATTATTATTTTGCTAGCGTCTGCCCGCGACATCGTTCACGTAGATTAAATACTTTGGACTAACCAGCGACATGTTTCTGTTATACATCATTTTTGCAAAACTTTAACCGTTTACGCAGCGCACGCCGCGGAAGCTCTCAATAGAAAAAAATCCTCCGATTTTTAAACATTTTTCATTAGTGCTTCGCTCCTGTTGGCCTTAGTGTGATGATATATAGCCTGTAGCCTTCTCCGATAAATGGGCTATCTAATACTGAAAGAATTTTTCTAATCAAACCAGTAGTTTCTGAGATTAGCGCACCCAAATAAACAAACTCTTCAGCTTTATAATATTAATATAGATGTCTTTTTATGTAAAATAAGACTTTTGTAATCTGTAAATATTTATGAAGAAATCATTGAAAATCTTTTATTTCGTTACAACGTTAAGAAAACAAGCACGTTTGCACTTGTTTTTGCCGCATGAAGTTTAATGAGTTTGGGGAAAAGCGGCGAATGAGTCATTCCAAGAAAGTCCCAAAGAATATAAAGAGTGATCACACGTAGGCCCAAATCGACTTTTAATCTACTTTGAGCCTTAATAGGATTAATATCGGACATGTAACTTAGAGTAGTCTGTCAGCGAAACGAAGCCAGAACGGTATAGAGTTGAAATTTGTGTGACAGATGACTGTATATTCTCGGGTTATCGGTTTTATTTGTGAATAGAAATGGCCCTCGCCTTGCTTCGGATGACCTAGTTATCAGAAAAAAGTAGTAATTGTGACATAACTTTAATAGTGAGTCGTATGGTATTGCGGACTTATTTGTGGATATTGAAATTGTAGTACATCACTTTGCTCTACTATCAATAATTTACGCAGCGTACGGGATATAAGGATTGTTTTAGGTATTTTTACACGTTAGGTTAGGTTAGGTCCATTCGTTTTTGACATGGTCCCCTATATTGATATGGGCCCCTAACTTTTTTGATAATATCTTATAGCCTATGTTTATCAGAGATATCGTAGAATTCAAATGGTAAAGGTATTTCTCGAATAAACCGCGTAGTTTAGTAGCCTATTTTCCCCAAACAAACAAACAATCAAATCTTTCCTCTTTATAATATTATTATAGAAACGTATTTTTTATGCTACCTGGCTCTTTATTGTCTATTAATCCATTTATCGGTTCTAAGTATATGGTCGAGCTGGCTTCCCATGTTATGACCTCTGATATACCATACGCCGTGTCCAAAAATCGAACTCGGTGACCCTCCCTTTGCAGGTCACTAACAGCTGCAAGGCCTGTAGGCTTGTCTAATAGACATATTATCCAACACCGATGCGTTCATACCCCGGTGGCTTATTGCGATTGTAAGCAATCGATAAAGTTAAGCAAAAGCGGGCGCGGTCGGTATTAGGATTAACCGCAAGTGATGACGCACTATTGTTATCTTTAGATAGCATCGTTAATTGTTCGTTCGTTCGTTCGATCGTTAATTGAAGTCGGAGACCTTCGGGTAAATTTCCGACTTGGGTTGACCGCTAACTCCTATACTAATCCCCATTGGAACAGCCTGGCCCATGCTCTAGGCCGTGACCAGTACTCAGAAGTAGGCCGTAAAGTCAGTCCATTACTCACTCTACTAACTATTCTCCTTTAAATTATAATTTGAGCTAATAAACTCGTACCCACGAGACAGCGGGCACAATATGGCACAAGAAACCACTCCACCACAGGGAGTTATGAATAATGACAGTTCGGCGCGACTCGGAAATGGGCAGTGACGCCAGCTCTCATTGTGTTGCGGGTGCTATGAAAAATAAGCGAGGATGAATTACGTCCAGATTATTTTGACGTCTTTTAGCTTTATTCACAGTATGTAAAGACGTCTTTGGGCTTATTCGCGTAACACTTAATGTAATTAGAAAACATTTTTTATTACAAGCTTTTATTTAATTTGGAGTATATATTTGTATGTATACTGATATATCAATATATTGATTATTTTGGGTCAAAATTTGCATATTTTATTATCCATAAAGTGTCTATTCTGGTCTGACTATGCATTTTTATCATGAGTATAACCTGATACTACGGTCAGGATGGTCGCCAGACGAGGACAATCCTTAACAGTTAACAATATAATTAATAAAGTTTGTGTGTTTCTCCCTCTCTATAATTAAAACCTGTTTTGAAATAAGTAAATAAATTTTATTAAAGAATTTAGGGGGTCATTATAAACACTTCAATTTATAAAATTTTATTAAAATACCGGTATGAATTGCGTACAATAATTATCAGAATCCATTAGGATTTAGAAAATTATAGTACTTCATAGACATAAATATTCCTAACCGTTTATAGTTTCATTAAAGTTCCTTACTAACATTTCAAATTTCACATCAAACATTTTAAAATATCTAAAGACATAATTTGCAAATTTGTTATATAAAAACCTAAACAAATATGGTTAACTTTTAGTAACCCAGGCATTACTTACGTAGGTCATAGTCTATGACAGAGTCATAATAAGTCGAGTAATATCTAAATAGAACATTATTAATATCGTTATTCAGAAAGTGCTAATAAAAATAAAAACTTCAAGTAATTGTTAATGTCTTCTAATACAATTCCGTACTCTTACATACTAAAAACTCCACTGAGTAAGTCCGTTTAAATTCTAATAAAAAAAATCATTTGACATTACAGAAAAGCACGGAGTTTAAGCATTAACTACAACATTTCTCTATATATAAATAATTTCATAATGTGTGTCCAGCCGCCAAGCAAGAACTCGAGCAACCGAAATATCGTGTTTATTACGTCCTCGAATTCAAAGGGTAAGTAGACAGTTTTAAAGATGATCTCACTTGCTTGCCAGAAACCGTTTCGTTTTAGGTGCCAAATATTTTCTGAAGTGTAGCTTCATAAGTTATATGTAAGTTAGTGCGTTTTTAATATAAAACTACTAGCTGCCCACCCTGGCGTCGCTCGGGTTCACAATCCAGGGTTAGTAAACCATTTCATGGTCAATAAAGGACAAACAAATAATAATAGATTTTTATAAGATAAATAGATTGTTGAATTTAAGATGTGTAACAAAACGTGTCGGAGGTTGAATAGAAAACGATTAGCTGTGACTATAACGCCAAATTTACCTTCGATTACAAATTTTATTTCATACATAGTGTGCGGAATGTGTATTTATTCAACGTTTTAAATGCAAATGGGTACTCACGATAGGTTAGTATTATACCGATATTTTCGTTTACTGTTCCTAAAGATATTTCATTGTAATAGATTTTAAATATCTTCCATGTACAGATAGCAATTACAAGTTTAAAATAATCGTGTTATGGTCAATGATAAGCTTAAAATAAATCCTCAGTTTTCTTAGTTCATATCAGTCTAATCGTACATAGATTATAATGAATATTTTTTATCATTAAAACAACCGACTTCAAATACCTCCGACAAGTAATACAATGTAACTATCATTGTCAACTGTGTCGCAACCATTTAAATAAGTATTATTAAAGATAACTTGAACACTTGTCACATGTCGCCCAAAATTACATGCATATATACGATAAGTGAACAAAGAAAGAATTATAAAAATCGGAATACCCAATATAAAGTTAATTATTATTAGGAAAAACAAGATAAATGCTAATAACTCAAAAGCCACTCGTTAGATGTCGCTCGAAGTTACATGAGCATACGGAATCATCAAAATCGGTGAATTATGAACGTACTTTAAGAAAAACAAAAAAAGTAAGAATTCAAAAACCAACCGTCAGTTGTCGCTTAAAGTTTCATAAAACTACGGGACAAATATTTTATCTTTGAAATTAAAAGTTATTATCAAAATCTATCTACCCAGTCAAAAGTTATACGGTAAATAAAAACAAAAATATTTAAAGCAACAATAACTCCAAAACTACTCGTCAGATGTCGCTTTAAAAATAGTGGGACCAGCTTTCGATCGAATAAAATTTTCAAAGTCGGTTCACTCAGTAAAAAGTTCTGATGTAACATACATGTATAAAAAATACACACGAATTGTGTACCTCATCTTTTTTTGAAGCCGGAAAAAAATTATGTTTGTGTATCTGTTCGTTCTTTATAAACTATGAAATGGTAGGATATAGAGTTCTGATGTCTTTAGCAACTTTATTGAGAATTCTCTGGAATAGATTTGGTACTAAAATGATATCCATCGGACGCGTGGTTCATGAGTTGATATGTAGCACCGCGTGACGGATACAGCTAATAATCTAATAATACTATAATATAATAATAATACAGCTAATAATAATAATAAAACATAATGAAGTAGAAAAATACGGTTTTAATATTGATGAAAGACAGTTTCATTACTCTTCATTACTTTGTCACGGATCCAGCTAGTTCCGGAATTGAGATATAAACTTCAAATTCAATGATGTTATCAGAGCGCCGTAAACTTCGGGGTCAAACTAATTGTGAATGGATGAAGAAGTTCTATCAATAGTCTTAGGCATCTGTCAATTCCTAATTATGAGTTCAAATTTATCATATCATCATAGCAACCCATGTTCCAGAAATGGGCTCCTCAAGGAACTGAAATGGGTTCTTCGCCATTACAACCCATGAATGTCTCACTCGCCTCTGGGCCTTCTTTCACAATGTGAGGTATACAGGCTATAATTCACCACACTGATGTCAAGTGTACATGCTGACATGGTGTGGGTAGAGGAGTGCGAGGCCTAGAACTTAGGACCTCCCGTTCGAGAGACCAACGCTTAGCGAGTAAATTGATTTATTCGTAATTGCTCCAATATACGTAGGTCATACTAAAAATATTGCATAACTTAAAAAAACAATAATGTTATAACCTATTGCTTTTCAAAATACTTTCCTTTGCATTTCAAACATTTTTTCATGTCATCGAATCATTTTTTAAGACAGGATTATCTGCGCACTGATTGAACGCTATCCCTGCCTCTTCGGAGTTGATAAGTGAAACCTCTCATCAAATCTTTGATTTTGGGGAAAATACAGAAATCACAGGGTGCTAGGTTGGGACTATGTGCAGGATGGGTAACGAGTTGTACTTTTTCGGAAATTAAAAATAACTTTGTTTTGTTGGCCGTGTGTAAAGAAACGTTGTCATGATGTAGGAGAACGCGGTTTTTGGTCGTTTTTCGCGAACTTTTTGTAGCATCCTGGGTAAACAAATGGTAGAATACTACTCGGCGTTAACACTCTTTTGATCTTCAAGTGGAATTGTGCAGATGGGACCCGTGGCCGAGAAGAAAAACGCGTTCATTTTTTACCAACGTTTTTCGCTGCCTCACTTTTGTTGGCCTGTTGTCATTTTCAAACGCCTATTCAAAAGATTGCTGTTTTTTCTCGGGTTCAAAATAATAAATCCACGTTTCATCTCCTGTGAGAATGTCATAAACAGCAATAGAATATACGTGGTCATACTTCAGTAGCATCTGTGAACACCGTTCCACGCAAGCCTACTTCTGCTTCGCTGTCAGTTCATGAGGGATCCAACGGCAACAAAGTTTCCGAACTTTAAATTCTTTGTGCAAAGTTTTCTGAATTTGGCTCATACCAATCCCATGGCCCTGTTGTTTGGATTGGAGTGGTTTTGGAATTGATCTTTATTCTGTTTGAATCCGGGTTGCTATGAATTTTACTTTATTTTAAGTACTTATTGGCAGGGATCAGAATCAACATAAAATTTAGGTCAGCATCTCCTCTGTTTGTTCCCGTTGATTAGTTATTCTACTTCCTATTCTTCTTCTGTCGCTTTTGATTCCGGTTGCTTCAGTGATATACTGCTTCACTTGTCTCTCTCACCCCCACATATGCTTGTCTATTGGTAACGCGATGGTATCACCCCAGTCTGGTGTTGGTAACGTCCAGAGGCGCATGCGGGTCTTATGCAGCCCGTTTGCCATTGGGCATGATCATTATCATGTGTTATGTCTTAATGATGTATCCATTACATCAGAATGATAGTTACAATAAATACAGTTGAAAGTACAAAATTTGTTACATGAAGTGTGGTCCGCACCAATATTCGTTTTATATTAATAATCATAATTGACATGACTTAACTTCTCTTTCTTATTTTTATTTAATATTTTTAATTAAAATAAAACGAAATTGGTTTTTTCGTCGTAGGGGCCAAAAGCTCACTAAGCGTAACTCAAAATTTTACAACACAAAGTCCCCACATAACTTATTTATTTATTAAACAAAGTAAAAGAATATTTAAAGAAATTCTTGGTTGAAGCCTTAAGTAAATAAAATTAAAAGCCTAATGTTTGACATGCATAGCATGATGCATGCTTATTTGCTTTGACAACTTTAGTATTTAATAACTTATACTTTATATCTACATTTTCTGACAACTCTATCGAATTAGAATGTTCCGTAATGATAGATGTATTGTGGATTAAATAAATTTATTATTTTCAATTGAAACGGAAAGTCCTGAGTTTCTTTTTACGAGTTTTCTGCTTTCTTTCCCTTATATAAACAGGAACTCCCTCAGCGTGTAATTCAATTGTTAGTATAGTTAATCCCGTCTACAGAGTGCATTTACAAAATAGGACAGTAGCCAAAACCCCCAATAAACAGAAACTTTAGAGGATCTAAACGCAACACCTTAAGCCCGACAAACCGACGGCGGTACACTTGTGACAGCACCCCAGCCTCCCCTAAGGGCGGCTCTTCGTTGAACGATACGATAACGATGCGACATCGGCGTTGAGTACCGATAATGTTACGACGTACAAATGAAAATGATTGTCACTAACACTCTCACTTAGTAACATGTGTGTACATATATAACACGCCCCCTCTCTCCACAGCGACTTTAGTAAGTAATGTTTGAAATATGCCATTAATGGCGTAGCAGCCTCGATGATGATTCGGTATACTAAAGTTTTCAGGGTTCGATTGATAGCCGGGGTAATTTTGTCAGACAATTTGATATAGTTCTATATTAGACAGTGATAAGTTTCCATACAAAGTTAAAACCTCTTCGAGTCATTTTTCCTAAAAATAAAGTAGTCTACGAACTTTGTCAAGTTCTAGTGTACCTTTCTGTCGATTTTCGTGAAAATTGGTTCCATGGTTTAGACGTGAAGGCGTAACAGACAACAGGCGGTGTTACTTTCTCATTTATAATGTCAGTAGTATCGTTCCAGTATCGCTCCCGTGTCGTTCAATGAAGAATCGCCCAAACAGGGCAGTTTACAGCGTCAGTTCCAACGTATTTAGGCAGGGTCCACCACAAACGGGTAGACCTAGTATTTCGCATCTGTGTCCCGACCACCTCAACTGGAACCTCCAGTCAAACGAATATAGTCCTTACTACCTAGTGATACGTACTTGATAGTAGTACGAAGATTATGGCAAGTCTCGCTTTTAGAGTAATGTCATTATTTCCGTTACGGCTTATAAGTGTGTGTCGTGTTAAGACAGTGTACTAATGAATGGGACAAAAAGATTACGGTAAATAAATTATATTGTGGTGAACCGTGATGGCTGAGGACTAAAGGGAATGATTTGCATATTAAATAAGAAGAAGATAGAGAAAATTTCGCTTTTAAACATGTAGGTGCCCTTTAAAGTTCACTGACGAACATATGGACACCTAATTCTCCTTAAAGTACATTGACGAAAAAGCAGATTGACACCTCATGGTATGAGGTAGACACTGAAGACAAAGACCACTAGTGTAATGCCCAATACAACGATGGCCTTGAAGAACTTCTTGTCATCAATGCATTCCATAATCGTCCTTCTTTGGGCTCGGTTCTCCTCTTACAATGTGAGGGGCACAGGCCATAGGCAATCATATTGGCTAAGCTCGATTCGGAAGACTTTAAATATCTTTTAAAATCTTTATAAGAAACTCTAAGAAGTACAGGCTTCCTCAACGATACTTTCTTACAAATCTCTTATCACAACTTTTAAAACTAATCCATATATTAGCCCTAGGAATACCTAAGAAGGAAGCATTCCACAAATAGCAAACATCAATAAATTAAAAATAAGCAAGAATATAAATAACTCCCTAAATGGCAGTGTTCACATTTACCAATATCGTAGAAAAAAGGTAATTTTAGTAACGGCCGTAGAGAGACAGCGGCAAATCGTTTCAATGCAATCCATATAGAATGGAAACATACGCATCAGTATTTTGTATAAAAACGCGAGTTTCACATGTGCCAATTTATAAAATGAAACTTTTTTCAAGCATTTGCAACTTGAAGAAATTTGACAGAAAATGCACAAGTAATGTTTATTACTTAAATAGAATATGTTACAACAAGAACTTAGAATTATGATATTACTTAGAATATTTTTGCTGCAACTGTCGCCTTTAAATATAACTTTGACAAAAAAACTCAAAAGTAAACTCTTATGTTAATTGTAATTTTATTCCAGGCATAATCTTAGACGAACATTGCATTACATAACTTAAAACAGTATTCTTACCAGGTATAAAGTAGCGTTTCACTGAAATAACGCATGACTATTTTTTCTGATTCTTTTTAAACACCAATCATGCTACTGGATTTTTCTATATCGTTCGCAAATATGCAAGTTCAAGGAGAAGGATATCGCTCCACAAGCATAACATCGGAACATCTCCGTTAGACATTATCATGATGCTATGAAAAAGACGCGACAGTTCCTAACATACTATATCACCGTGTGTTCTCTCGTACTGTGCCCTCACTGCTAGCGACATTTCAATGATATTTCGATCGGGCGATATGAAAACAGAGCTGATTGAATTGTGATTGCGGCGGAACAATTGGGACGGGTCTTTACAATAATTCCGGGGGAATTTTCCATTACCCTCGATTGCCACGGAACAGTGCGCCCGTATTCGGTGCCGCTTGCCTTTACAGGTCGTATAGTCTTTGCGTTGGTTTAATATGACTGTGTGAAAATGGAGGGTATTTTTTGAGATGAATTCTCAAGTTATTTGGCTGTTATTACCCGTAACGAATGGACACATGAACATGAGCATATTACCTAAAGGGGATTAAGTGAAATCATTGGTTGTGCAAGGTAAAGTTCATGCTATAGGATTACGTGGATGCTCTCTAACATGACGACGACCTCCAGCATTAAGGATTGCTCTATCTCCATCAAGATGGATACAGGATTCCCTGAAGGACACGTAAACTCTTCAGTCCAGGATTTTGTCATTTGAATTAACCTCTAGAACTTCTCTTTTTAAATAAATGGTTGGTAATGTCCGTAAATGAATTTAAGCCGATCTATTTTAAAACTCGAACCATATAATTTTTTTTTTTTTTTTATTTTGTATACAATAAAGACAGAGGGAAAAAAACGTTTAGAAAAAATTGTACAACTTTTTATTCCTAGTTGAAATGTCTGCCAGACGGCCCACAAGTGGACAGGTCTAGAAATGCAAACTTGGTGCATATAAAAATTAATAATAGTAATATGAAATGTATAACATAACCTAATTTAAACTAAATTAATTAAATAAATTATATATATGGTGTACATTAATAAACACGTACTTCTAATTATGTTTATTTTTACCTTTAATTACCGGTTATTGTTTCAAATCTGATAATGTATGATAGAGAAAATATATAAGAGGTCCTGTAAATATTACAATTTTAAAATAATACAAAAAGCATTGTAATAAATGTTTTCTTTTTATTTCATTTGACGAAATGTCAAACGTTATATTTAAAAAACACCTAGTTGTAGCTTTCAATAAAAAATGCTACAATAAGAAATAAATAAGAAGTAAATTGTAAATTAATACCGTAATATGTTTTGATAGGTTTTAAATTTTACTGCGATTCATTTTAACCCAATTTTACTACAACATCCATGAACTGTTTACAGTATTTTTGGAATGAACTTTCTTCAATAACTTCAATAATAATGAATTTTCAAAATAATGTAGGGCCTGAATGCAAAGGTAGTGCTGATGTTCTGATTGACTTACTTCTGAAAAGGGTAAGATAAACCAACGACCTTAATCCCAAAAACAGGTCCTTCTCCAGGTTTCTTACGAGAAGAAACTTTCTGAGAGAATTGACCAGCTTGACGAAACTATTGTATCATGGCCAATCTTCTTCTTCCCGTCCTTTAGCCATCCTCCTTCTCGATCTTCCAACACTCATCCTCAAGCCACATGCTGTTAACGTACATATCTGGGATCCCTTCTCGGTTTCCCTCTCGTCACATTACTTCCATCTTGGAATCATAGTGACAGCCCAGCCTGGATTTACAATCCATTTCCGGTATTGGACATTCTGCTGCTGCTGCTGCAGTTGCCGCTGCTTCTGCGGTTACTTAGACAACGCGTTTGTTTGTCAGCTTGCTGTAAAAAAATATTCTTCTTCCTATGCATGCGTTTTATGACATTTACAGGGAACCCAAAAACTGTAGTACAAACGCGAGGTTCGGGCAGCCATAAAACTTTATTGGGCCGTGTGCTGCGATCATAAAACGCTTTGGGCCCAAACACACCTTTTGCTTTCGCTACATAATCGGATAAAAAACATATAGATAATGGTTACTGTCCATTAGCAGCATACTGCGGACCTGTGGGACTTCATGTAGAAATACAAGCCGTTCCAAACGTTTTGAAAGCTAATGGTTTAGCTTGTACCTGGCTTCAACTCATCAATGACTTATGTGGCAAATAAGGGTCTCTTCTGGTAAACGAGGTGCAACATACTACTCCATAGTAAATTGAGAGGTTAGTGGCAACATTTGTTAGAAGTTTTAACCATCTAAAGGTCTGAAACATTATTTAGCCATAACCGTGTCCGGCGGCGTTACATGTCTTTATTATGTAGAAAAACAGACGGCACATTATTAAATATTCAAAATTTTAAAAATCTGAAATAAATTAAACTAGGAAACATATTTATGGCTTTTTTTATTAAATATAAACTGTGACGCGCTACAATTAATTTTTTTTCTACTGTACTTATCACCTACTGACATTCGTGAATAATTGATTATGCCTTGAAAAACGTAAACTTGAAAATTAATGTACATAATAAACAAACTCTAAGGTTACCCCAAGTGCAGCAAAATCTTGCATTCGAATTTGATTGTCGGGTCATGACACCAAACTGCTTATTTGTATCTCCTAGTGCAGCCCTACACTTTAGTTGGTTTACACTATTTATTTGGTTTTATTTTAATTAAAACGTTAAACCAATTACATTAATTACAGATAACACACCTCATGTTCTCAAAATTTAATATATCCTGGCAATATTTTCGACCATACATCGGCTATATTTAAGCCATACATGCGGCAAAAAGCCGCATTCAGCGTTTCTTTTACATACTTATAAATTCACTTATTGAAGATAAAATGAATAACCCGATGTCTAGATGCATTGAAATTATAAAAAAAAACTCTTAGACAAGTTAGGAAATACAAAATCCTCTTGCCAACTTTTGCTTAAGTTGGTTGACTTAGTAATTATGCTACGAATATATAGAGTGGCTGCCTAGAGATATATTAAAGTCATAAAATACGCTTAGACAAGCAAGACAACCCTAGATCTCAACCTCGACCCAGTTCATGTGTGTAATTCTGTTTCCTATCCGTTCTAATTTAATGTTAATTTATTAGGAGCCGTCTGACCACCAGTATCGCTGTATTGGATCTTTGCGCGTCATTACACCGCTTGCAAGCATATTCATTGTGTTTATCTTCGCCACAGTTGGGATTAAATATGTGTAGAAGTGGGAGTAGGTTAAGTTGGCTTCTTCACGTCGGATTTACGCATATAACACAAAAGTCTCATAATAATTAACAAAATAAAATAAATAGAATAAAATAACTAATTTTAAACTAAAATAAATAAATAATTTAAACTAAACTAAAATAAAATATTTTATGGATATAAACTCTTACGCATTAACATTTCGCAAGGACCCTGTACTAGGTTCACGACCTGTGTTTTGAATTAACTAATTATTTAATAACTATTAATAAGGTTAATTTGCAAGTAACAAAAAAAAACGCTAACCAACTTATACCTGGCTTCATCAATACACACACAATTAATTTATTATTTATTTTAAACATGAAAAAATACGAGGAAACAGGTCACAGCTCTTTCAAACATTTCAGAAATATTTTTATATTCCCGCCATTATCATAGCGATATCACACCATGAATTAAAATTATTGAAATTAAAGCTAAAACTAAATTAAAATTAAAGCTTCCAAATAAAATTATCCATCAAAAACATGCCATGTAAAAAAAGTAGAGATTCTGCTGTAAAAAGTTGTAAAATAACATGTAAATTTTAATATATAATATTAACGCTTTGAGTTTTTATTTCTTTACAAGTATTTATATAGAGGACGTATCTAATAGTACTGTAGCATCCCTCTACTGTATATCTGACGGTCAGTGATCATACACCATTACAGATTCTTTTGAAATCATAAAATGTGGAGTTGACCTACTGCCCCAAAGTGTTCTATGACTGGTGTCCCGCTCGCTGGTCCACAATGGATCTTTTATTAGGAGAGATTAATGACACAAGTCAGCAGACCGGGGCCCGTTCGCTCGATAAGCCATCTATGGGATCGTGGACAGCCGATCAGGGCGCCACCTCACCCTGTGTTGCTTTTAAATTGACTTTCTTTACCAATGACATCTACGCTTTTCGGGTTAATCCATGCTAACAGTCGGACAGTATTGGAAAAATTACGAGTGCGTTTTTTTCTTTGGAAGGTACGCCAATCGTATCACTAACCCTTTATATCATGCTCAGTTATGAGGAGACACTCTTGCTCAGTTGTGGGCCATTAATGTTGTCAGTTTTGCATAAGGATCACCAGCTAAGAGAAAACATTTATAGTGAAGTAGGTACTTGCATTGAAGTACAGAACTGAGTTATATTCTATAAGAGGGACCTGGAACTTTGACCAGGTTGCGTATTTTAGTCAACTTATTTAGTGTAAAAAAATTGCAGAACACACAGAAAAATTTATAAAATTTGAATTAAAAATTTGGTCCTTTTTTGAAGTCAGTTTTCTACTTACCAATAATATCGTGCAAATAAAAAAAATAAACGACCTATCAGTCTCTAGAAAAGCATCAGAGAGCCATATTCGACATAACGATATAACGTGATATCCGAGAAAATATCCGTATAAGATATAAAATTAATAAATGGTAATATTGCTCACAGAGTTTCATTACGTAAAAAATAAGTCCACAAAATATTGCGAAGGAATCCACGTCATCGTGTTCCCGGGTACGGTAATGTTCCGTCGACCCAATATTTGCGAGTGCTTGTTTGGTCATTTCGTTTTAGCGTTCCATAGTCATGCAACGGACCTTTTATCTTCAGGATAAAAGCGTAAAGGCACGTTTCAAAAGGTTTTGTTTTTACGTATATTGGTGCTCGTTTTAAGTTACGTATACGTTACTTCTCCTTTATCTCACTTTTCTGGTGTCTCGCTTCTAGGATGTAAGTTTTCCCACTCATCGAAGACTTTCTTTCGTACATGAAATATCTGCATATTCGTTGCGACAATTAATGCAATAACGACGTCCGTTCATCGATGACCGATCGAATGCCAATACATGAAAACGCCATGGTCTTGATCACCAGTACTAAAACATCACTTACTTGCTCTAACTTCATTAAATTTATAATAATAAATATCTTTGGACAACTAACACATGGCCACGTGACCCCAAACTAAGCGTTAGCATGTACTATGGTGATCAGACAACTGATAAAC